>JAQFXW010005935.1:0-10111 GCA_034693945.1 Dendrobaena attemsi | reverse complement strand
TTTACAGTAACAAGCTCTAAAATGTGTTGTCGGCTGTAACTCTGATATATGGGAGCGTACGAAACTCCCCCAGACCCCCTAGTCGTGGAAGATATTGTCCCAGTAGTCAAAATTTTGCACTGATCTACATTTGCTACAGAAGAGGGGAAAATATAAAAATTGGGGGGGGGGGAGTTGCTCCAACGTCCCTAGGGGGATAGACGCCCCTGCCCGAATGTACGTTGTGTAGTGTGCGCATATACGTGTGTATAATATACGCAAGTATATGCATATAAGTATGTATTTGGATATATACTGCCATGTCTAAGTACCTCAGAAAAAGTTATTTGCTTGTCAGAATCTGTCTCTTTGTATCTGTCTATATTAACCTGTCTCTGTCTGTCTGCCTGTCCGTCTCCAACCACTCACAGCACAGTTATCAGTGCTGGTGAGGACTGGCTGTGATGTGGCGCTATACAAATAGAATACAGATAACGAGTCGGGTTAGTCACTACTGTTAGGCAGCGCCCTTTGAACTCTGCTAGGACTAAAATACACTTGCGGGGAAACTTGCTCACAGACGCAAATGCCACTGACCAATGACCATTCTGATCAAAAAACCATTAGGCATTACAGAACCTTTTCCATGACTATATAAAATAAAGTAGTAATTATGATGGCAAAATAAATAATAATAAATAAAAATAATAAACCTGAAACGAGGCCTGATTTCTTGAGAGATGGGTGGCTTAAAATCTTATGCATATTTATTGCTCTGGAGGGATCGGACCAGTAAAAAATTAGAAAGGCCCAAATAACAATGTTGTGTTTCCGGTAATAGGGCGATTCTAATAATTCTGTAAAAATATTTTATTTGGAACAATGTTTTTTACAATTTTTATTGCAAAATGTGAGAACAAAAGTAGACTTCAATCACTATCTAAGCAGTCGAAACTCAAACAAAGTTAGAAATTTGAAACATGGCAAGTTTCATATAAAAAAGGGTAAAACAACATCATTAGTCTTATAGCTACAGACTTTGGCCGCATTGTATTCGAGCCTTCCGCAAAATGGTGAAGTGGAATCGTATAAAAAATATCTTCTAAAATAAAAATATTTATACTTTTTTTACCTACCAAACCTGTTTGTTAAACATCTGTTACCATAAAACACAATTACTTTCTTGGCCTATTAGCAAAAATAATAGGAAATAAATAACTATCAATGTTTCAGCATGCTGTCTTAAAGCTTTTCAATTCTCAGAGGGACCCGTATTTGAACCCGGAGCGCTTTGAAAATATGTAAATTCAATACAATACTTACTTATTTATTTACTACGGGTAATCTAATGACTTCTATAGCACCATTATCCTAATCGCACGTCATCTCAAGTGAAAATTCAGAGTAAAAAATCGTGACCCACATGAAGAAAACAAGAACAGTCAAAACACAAAGAAAGTCAAAAGCGACAAGTCAAGGACACCTGAAGTCTTGCTGGTTCAAGGAAGCTGAGTTTTCTGTTTTATCTGGCAACGAGAAAAAACAACAACAATGCAACAGCCAGAGACAACCGTTGCTCACGTGATTCGGACACGAAACGTTAACGCTGAGCATCACATGTTGATAATGCCTTGAAATATCTTCCCAAATATATATATGTAATATGTATATGCTCTGTATATTGGTCTGACGCAGCTCTGCACTGAACCCTGGGGCCTATAGGCTGGGTTG
Source organism: Dendrobaena attemsi (assembly GCA_034693945.1). Taxonomy (NCBI): domain Eukaryota; kingdom Metazoa; phylum Annelida; class Clitellata; order Crassiclitellata; family Lumbricidae; genus Dendrobaena; species Dendrobaena attemsi. The sequence continues at coordinate 8,401 of JAQFXW010005935.1, read as the reverse complement.
GAAGGGACCTTTGGTATCTCGGACAAAGTGGAAGAGTCTCCTCCATGCAGATAAATCGGGTCTAAGTCTGTCTGTCTGTCTCATTGTCTGTCTGTCTCTTTGTTTGCCTCTGTCTGTCTCCTGAGCTCTTAAAATAGACTGACACAAATGGGGCCAGAAAGTGCCCCAGACAAAAAAGTGTGTATCAAAGTTTATTCGTTTCAGCAAAGTGTCGCACAGATTTGTCTGATTATTATAAAGTTCTACATCCCTGTCTGGCAGCAGACAACAGTGTCTATCTCATCTATAGGACAAAATACATCTCCTAAAGACGGCAATGTCTGCCGTTGCCAGACATATTGTCTGGCCTTTGGGTGAGGCTAGAACATGAGAAGCCTGCATAGCATAGGTCAGTAGGATGCTGAAACCCTCACGGCACACACTCTGGGTAAATGTACATCATCAATTCATCACAGACAACCCTTAACTTATTCCATAGTTGTAGGTCCAGGATAAGAGAAAGTACTCCTAGTGGGGAGATGAGACGCTAAGGGAGAGGACTGGATATCCGATCTCATAAGCGGAGGCTAAGAAACAGAAGTGGCTAAAACTTCGTATCAACGGCTATCACAAGGACTCTCATTCTTGGTCTGATATGTATGAACCTGGGGTTGCTGTCATCCAAGGGCTGTTCAAGGAGTATTATAATTCTAGTCTTAGGCATGCTATCATCATCATAAGCATATTATATCATCCCAGTTATCGTCTTAGGAGGTATATGCTATCCAATCTCTTGACTCACTTACTTTTATTGCTGTTTTTGTTTTTGTTTGTTTGTCAAGATTTCGTGTTGATGGCGAGATGATGATGTTGCATCATCAGTTCATGATGGCAGCCGTTTGGCGGCTATGGGTACGAATAAATTATCTCTAATGCTCTTGGTCACTTGGTTAGTCCACTGCTCAATCAGTGTTGGTCCAAGTGATGCGATATCATCCTTTTCACGGAGTCATGCTCTGATGGTATAATGTTCCTAACTTATTCCTCCAATGGTTTGATATACTAAGCCAGAATAACATTACTGTGCCGTCAATTCACGCCTATGTGTGACTCTGCGCATGTTAAAATGCTTGTAATAATATTTAATAATCATAATGAGCATCAAGTTTTGTTAGTACTGTGAAACAAAGTACCTTTTATGCTTCTCTTAAGACTGTACTCTTTCGCCAGGGCTCTTCTTGGGAGTGCCTCTGAGTAGTTTTCTCTAAGGGGCGCTATAAATTTATGAATATATAAATAAATTGTACACTGTGCCAGTAGTTGTCAATGTCAACAAAATACCAACTGATTAAAGCTGCACCATTCACAATAGTTATAACCTTAGGACAGTGCCTCATGAATAACGAATATCTTGCACGTGTATGCTACTAAATTATTCCTTGCATACTGCCTAAACAACTGCTACTACGTTAGACACTAGCCCAGGCACCTACCTACCTGTTCAATTATTCATCAGGTGCAACGGCTATAGGCAACCGCTAGACAACCGCTCGCTCACTGGATTGCAGCAGAGATATAACTGATGAATTATTTAGGATGCAAAGCCATAAGCTTCCACTGATAAACATGACCTTGAGAATTTCCCAACGCCAACACACACGGCAGCGAGAATGGATGGCTTGTCTGACACTTACACCTCAAAAGTCTGTTGCGTATGGCGACACATTTTGCCAGAGTAAAAAAGTTACTCTACTGAGTCTACTCTCTGGTACACTGTTAATTCACTCGTAGATTAACACAGAGCCTCTTCGAAGTGTCCTAAAGGTGCTGTCCACTACAGCGCTGACACTGATTTGGAGTTTGTATTTGTGTATTTCTATTCCGCCTCTCACAGACCACTACTACTCAGAGGCGGTCCTGACCACAGCCCGCAGGTGTGTCGGAGTTTTACACGCCGAAGCGCTTCAGCAATTGTGAGTGAAGGACTTGCTAAAGGTCCTTACGCGGCGGGCTGGAGTCGAAACTGCGACCCTTCGGTTGCAAGGCGGCGACCTTCGCCACTACACTACCGCGTCCCACAACTACCCTGTTTGCTCGTGCAAATGATGTTTCCCACTCTTGCTTCTATAATATTCGCCACCTCAGCACCACCACCCGCCGGTCACTCTCTTCCCATCATTTTGCTCTCATTTGCATTTGAATCGACTTTGAAAATGACATTTTACTGGTCTGTCAGTGGCTATTCTGACTAAGCTTTAATCTCTTTCTAACGCTATACTTGTCGGGCATTTAGTAAATTTATCGGTATTTCATCCTTTTCTCTAGATACTCTGCTGCAGGCTTCCGGTCCAACACTTCAAGATCCCCTCTGTCGTAAACCGATAGTGTTTTTGCTGGCTCAACTCCTTGCTATCTCAAGATGGATCTCTGCATCCCGGTCTCTTCCTCTGCCTGGTCGCAAGTCTTTACGATCTGTCTCTCAAACCTTGTGCTTGTTCCTCTCATGCGATCTGTCACGGATCAAACTCGATATAATATCATCATAGCTAGTCAATAATAGATTGCATACTTAGATGTTAATGGATCACGTCCGACCCTGCATCTGCATTCTGACTTCTTTCACTTAATCCTTCTTTTGATGATAATAGTTTCCATGCACAACACTCTTCCGGCTGTCTTCCATATCAGCTCGGCTTATGATTCATTTTACGTATAGGTCGTCAAGTGGCGGATCTAGGGGGCGCGAATGTCCTCTTTAAGTTTCTTTACCAAACCCTACCTTCAATGCCTACCCCAATTTAACCGTGACGTATTTTTATCAAGGAAATAAGAAAATGTGCGATTGATGACAAAATAACATTAGATTCTTAGGAAGATGAGTTGCGAAATTTTTGAGCCCCGCCAATATGAATTTCTAGATCCGCCGCTGAGGTCGTCCATGTTGCTTTAGGGTTCCTCTTCCTCATTTGAACTTTAGTTGAAACGGATTTAGGTTCAGCACTCTTTCCTGTCAGAGGGGTCACACAATTTGGGTTCTCATCCACGTTGGAACTTCTCAGAAATCCATTCTTGGAGCAGTATTAACACGACGGACAATGGGTTTCCGTTGAGAACATCTAGTGGGCTTCTTAATTCATTTACAGATTCTGTGCTGTTGTTGTACATTAAATGTCAGGTGATGAAGTTTTTCAACCTCTTCAATAAAACTCAAGGGATCTGACAAACATTTATCAACCGCATTATTATAAATTTGGTCTTCGCTTGTGTTTTGTAGGTCCAAGCGATGAGCAATTTGACTGCAACAATGTGATTATAATTATAGTTTATGGATGTTAGAATATACAGATCAGATGTACATGCCCAATTAGCTACATTGAGAGCGCGTCGGCCGTGTGTTGGCATGGTACCGAGTACGAACCCGATGTCTGCCGACATTCAGAGATTAACACATGGGGTGTGTGTGGAACAGTGGGATAGTCGATGCTTTGCGTACGAAGGGTCGCGGGTTCGATTCAGATCCGAGCCACCGCGTCGGAACCTTGAGCAAGTCCTTCACCTACAGTTGCTCGTAGCGCTTCGGCGTTTTAACTCCAACACTCCCTCGAGCTGTAGTTGGGACCGCCTCTGAGTAGTAGAATACTTGAAGGGGCGGTATAGAAATGCGTAAATAAATAAAATAAAAATAGAAGTTAAATAATATGTTACAGCAGTAAGATGGTTGCATTATAATGATAAACGAAAACAGAAATTTTAATCCCTACCGAATTAATTGTTGTTGAGCATAAAATACGAAATCTTACCTGCAAAAAAATACAAAGTTCTTAACCCAATCGACATTCGATCCACAGCGCTAGTATTTAAAAATACGCTCTCGCAAAAGAAAGGATTTACGCGGCAAACCTTATTTTCAACAGACCCTGTCATTAAAATTTTAATTACTGAAACGTGTGTTGTATTGCGCACAATTCAATAGGCCTACGGCTTCAACCAGTTGTTTCGACACGCTAAGAAACCTACACCGAAGAATACACTGAGAAAATAATGTCGTAGCCTGTTTAAAATCTGTTCTTGAACTGTGATCTAATCGCCTTCGGACGCTCTTACAAAATGGTCAGCAATATCTTGATGCATTTTGCGAATTCGATTACAGATTTGCATCTCTCTAGCCATCAATGCTACTTTGCATGTATTGCATTGCATTGTATTTCATCGGCAGATTTTCATACTTTGCATGTATTGCATTTCACTGCATTTCATCGGCAGATTTTCATACTTTGCATGCATTGCGTTGCATTGTATTTCATCGGCAGATTTGCATACTATGCATGCATTGCGTTGCATTGTATTTCATCGGCAGATTTCCATACTTTTCAAGTATTGCATTGCATTGTATTTCATCTGCAGATTTTCATACTTTGCATGTATTGCATTGCATTGAATTTCATCTGCAGATTTGCATACTATGCATGCATTGCATTGCATTGTATTTCATCTGCAGATTTGCATACTATGCATGCATTGCGTTGCATTGTATTTCATCGGCAGATTTCCATACTTTTCAAGTACTGCATTGCATTGTATTTCATCGGCAGATTTGCATACTTTGCATGTATTGCATTGCATTGAATTTCATCGGCAGATTTGCATACTATGCATGCATTGCGTTGCATTGTATTTAATCGGCAGATTTTCATACTTTGCATGTATTGCATTGCATTGTATTTCATCGGCAGATTTGAATAGCTGATAATTATTAAACTGAAGCACTTTACTCACAGGCATCGGACTATTTAATAGCAGTAGCACGTAACCTCTAGTCCAACTCAGTACTTTGTTAACTGTTCTTCATCCTCACCTTTTATTTTTTCTGTATTCTAAATTCTGGTTACAAGGTATATTTAACATGGGTCTAGATGATCTCCCCCACCCAGTGATTCCCCGGTGATTTTCCCCATGTAATTTCACCCCGGTGATTTCCCCCGATGATTTCTCCCCTGGTGATCTCCCCCCTGGTGATTTCCCCTAGCAATTTTCCCGGTGATTTCTCCCGATGATTTCCCCCCTGGTGATCTCCCCCTGGTGATTTCCCCTAGCAATTTTCCCGGTGATCTCCCCCGGTGATTCCCTCTGGTGATCTCCCTCTGGTGATTTTCCGCTAGCCATATCCACCGGTGATCTCCCCAGATAACTTCCACCCGCACCAGTGATCTCCAATGGCGATTCCCTTGTGAAAAGTAGGATAAAATGCTCATATTGAAACATGAAGATGGATGGAGGATGAGACGTTGTAACATTAATTTTCATTATTTTGTTAATCAGCAGACTCCGGCATGAATAACAGATATTGTGTTAGAGAAGTGTAATTAATGTTGCTGTATATGACAGCCATGTATCCATATCGTTTTACTAAAGTCGTCTTGCAAAAATAAGTCTGACTGGGCAGCCGACCATTGGCGTAGCAATAGGTTGTACAGGTTGTGCAATGCACAAGGGTTCTGGTGGTGCTCAGAGGGGCTCCTGACGGTCAGAACTGTAACGTGCTATTGACGTTCGACTGGATGGAAGGGTAGAGAGGACCCAAAGAGAAGAGGCAACAAGTAAGGACTGGAGAAGTTGGACATTAGAACCTGCTATAGGGGAAGAGAAGAAGAAGTACTGTAACAGCTGGGATTTTGCCAATAGCAGAGGACTGATAACAAACTATGCAGCGGGCGAAATGTTAGCCAGATCAAGAGTAAGCATGGCCTACGGTACCTACCGACACTTCGCTTGCCTTTCAATCTGCCGCTGTCATTTTTGCTCAAGCTTTCTTTCGAAGTTGTGAATGAATTCGACCATGTTCGTGGGGCGCGGTAGTGTAGTGGTGAAGGTCGCCGCCTTGCAATCGAAGGGTAGCAGGTTCGAATCCCATCCGCCGCGTAAGGACCTTGAGCAAGTTCTTCACTCACAATTGTTCGTTGCGCTTGCGTAGTCGGGACCGCTTCTGAGTAGTTGGAGACTTGAAAGGGCGGTATAGAAATTGTGTGAATAAATAAATAAATAAAAATATATATTCATGGAAGCGCGATGAACCGATCTACTAAATACGATTATCCTCATAATATAAGCCCGTTCATCTATATTCTGTGCTGATATCTGCATTGCCTACATCTTGTTGCTGACTCTGACTTTACGACATGACATTGTGTCCGACTATTTTCCGAACTCAAACTGTTCAAAAACTACCTGTATGAAGTACGATCGATATCAAAGGCGACCTGGCAATGTCTTTTACCAGTAGAAATTGAACATGCCAAAAAGCTTGACACATGTTGCCTATTTTTGCACCAGAAAACTTAGAAAGTGCAAACAGATGTTCGGATTCTTCATTTTACAGCACGTTACGCAGACTCCACACTTGTCCAATTTCATTATCTCACCTGAGTTTTGTGTTTTGTACAACACCGTCTTTCACAGTTTTCTCTTTGGAATCGAAGAGGTTTCAAGGGGATCAACTATCCAGACTTGCACAAGGGCCCTCCAATACCTTGCTAGGCCACTGCAGGAAACTGCTATTAGAACAGGTGAGATTGAGGCATACAGGTGTCTGAGATAGGATGCGACAATACATGATAGAAGAAGAAGAAGACGACGATCAGTCTTGAAACGACAATGAGTAAGAAGTCTTAGCGATTGCAATTTCTAATCTGTGCATAGGCCTAACCAGAGGCGAGGCCAGAAACCGATTTGGGGGGATTTAGAAATTTTTGCTCTGCAAGTCGCCAAAAAACCTTATGACCTTATTTTTTGGTCATTCGCCCAATTTTAGACAAATTTCATTTAAATCATTCACCCCAATTTCACAGATTTCGGGTCTATTTCTTCGATTTTTCTCAATCCCTACACAATTTTACCTACAAACAATCCAAAAATACATGGAGAAAAATAATTTGGGGGTTTGAACCCGTAAACCCCCCCCCTTAAATACGCCCATGGGCCTAATTATGATGATAGTACTGTTGGCTAGTTCAAGAAATGTCGTTCCGTCACCGTTTCATCTACCCACTGCCAGTGCACGGTCTAGTGATTTCATCACAACTGAGTGATGAGCTAAGGGTGCAGATATCTTGGGAAATCTTGAACAGAATACAAAAGGCCTACCCGTTGAAATCGACCGAGTTTTTTTTAGGTAAATGAACTTATCAGTTTTGAAAGTGTATGATCATAGATACGTGAAATCTTTCACTAAAGCTTGGTAACGCCACGGAAAGTTGTTGAACAGCAACTCTACAGTGAACCGTAATTTTGAACTTTAGACTGATATAAGTTACCAGCTGGAAATATGGCAAATAGATCGTTGTTTGTTACTTTGAGTTGCACTTTTGTTAGTTTCATGGTTGTGTTTATTATCGGCTCTCAACAAGCAAAACTCCGATGGCTTATAGACAGTCAGGTAAGCATTTCTTAGAGACTTAGATCTTCGTTAGGTCAATAATCGCTACTGTATCTTTTGCCTCGATTTGCTTCCAGTTAGCTACAATATTGGAACACTACGGACGTGCGTTTGCACGGACCGTGTTCGACTCCCGATACATGCGGACACTCAGAGATTTAAAATCTCGGGTTAGCACATGGGGCGTGTGTGGAGCAGTGGGATAGTCGATGACTTGTGTCCGAAGGTTCGATTCAGACCCGTGCCACCGTGTAGGGACCTTGAGCAAGTCCTTCAATTACAGTTGCTCGTGGAGCTTCGATGTATATTTTTTTATGCTCCCTCTGGATGTAGTCGGGACCGTCCCTTAGTAGGAGACTTGAAGGGGTGGTATAGAAATGCGTAAATAAATTAAAAAATAAAATATTTTGCCAGATTCATTAAATATTTGAATTAGGATAAAGTTTTGTCCAGAGAAACACCTTCTATGATTATGAAGAATGTAAGTCTTCAATAATAACTGAAGGCGGGGTTAGGTCTCGGTTGAGTGACTTATCTCGACCTGCTTACCATGCATGACGCCTATCTCGCCTGCCTTCTAACTGAGTGCTGTTAGAATGCGGTCAATGGTCGTTGAGTTCACATCGAAGTCTGAACCTCAAGAATTCCTATTATTAGCCTACTCGGCTTTAATCGCTTCACCACCATTGAAGCCTTGTTATATATTTATCAAGTCCGCATTAGAATCATTCCCAGAGGCGTAGCAAGAAACAGATTGGGGGAAGGGGTAAAAATTCGTCAAAAACGCTAATGACTTTTTTTAGTCATTCACCACAATTTCACAGATTTTGAGTCCATTTCACGAGTTTTCGAGTTAGGGTTAGGGTTAGGGTTAGTTAGGGTTAGGATTTTAATCAACATTTCGGGGGTTTACCTAAAGAAAATAAAAAATACATGGACAAAAATCATTTGGGGGTGAACCCGTAACCCCCCCACCCCCTAAATAGGCCT
>JAQFXW010005934.1:0-10111 GCA_034693945.1 Dendrobaena attemsi | reverse complement strand
TAGTCTCTACACCAGCAAAACAAACGCAATAATAGCTAGGAAGATTATGCGTCCGGCATAGGGACAAACCAAAATAAAACAACTACAATTAATAATCTATATTGGGAAGCCAATGGGAGGTTCAAATAACGCACTACAATTCTCTACTTTATTCGCCAGAGGGCGCCAACAATTCAAATTTTGCCGTAAAGACAAACATACAGTCATCTTTATTAGCTACGGCGATTTGGGTCTACATCCACTACGGGGCTTACGAAATTAACAATACATTTTAAGTGGTGTTTTGCGCAGAGCTTACAACATTACTTTTGACGGGATATAGCTAGTTACACATAATTCCATTGTTCCGTAATCCGTACCTGGAAAACTCGTTGGCAGTACAAGTGGATACAAATCTTCGTGATGACATCATAATTGGCAATATAAAACTCCTAAAGCGCCACTTTAAAGCCAAGGGTGGAGCACCATCCTATTGAGGAGAGCTGTCAAGATATATAAAGGTGGGCTACGAAAGACGTTCGGTGTCACATAATCAGGGGCGTATTTAGAGGGGTTTTACGGGTTAAACCTCCCCCCGAAATGATTTGTTTTTGTCCATGTATTTTTTTATTTTTTTTAGTTAAACCCCCTCTGAAACCCTAACCCTAATTAACCCTAACCCTAACCCTTCTAACCCTAATCCTATCGCAAAAACCACGAAAAAGAGACCAAATAATTGTGGTGAATGACTAAAAAAAAGTCATGAGCTTTTTTGGCGACTTGCAAAGCATAAGTTTCGAGATTTGGGGCAAATGATTCAAAAGAAGGAAAGGTCATCAGCTTTTTTGGCGACTTGCAGAGCAAAAATTTCTGAACCCACCCCCAAATGAGTTTCTGGCTACGCCTCTGCACATAATAGCAAGCAACCTAGTTCCAGAATTACTGTTCCAACTGGTAGAAGCGTATGGCAAACTCTTAACTGACTGAAGCTTATGACAGTTTCCTTTGCGCAAAAACCGTGCTTAGTCTAACTGCACGATAATATTTTTAAGGTCGTTAGTTTTTAATCGCGTGGGACACAATTTATCTTCTGCATATTATACGATCGTTAAAGCAGTTAATTTATTCTCCCGTTTACAAAGAAGGCAAGGAAAAGCACTTGCTCGAATTTCATAACTGCAGACTACGTAGGCCTAATTACGCAGCCAGTCGTGTCTCTCTAAAGAGCACGACAGCGAGGAGATGGCGCCATTCATCTGGCGAGCAAACGGTGATTGGAACTTGTCATGGTCACTCTGCTGAGACCTAGTAGCTCTCTTTGTGTCGGCTATTAGGTTTTAGCGTGAGCACGATTACTGCGGCAGTCCTTTTAAGACTTAATGAAGCGCAGGTCGGATTCATACGATTGGCCAGCCGCGGGGGCGGAAGTTTCTCTCAGTCATTGATGGGGTAATATTACATTGAGACAGGTGAAAATATGCCCACACACAAATATATATATATATATATATATATATATATATATATATAAACTTTGGAACTCAAGTCTTATATATATAGTAGTGTACTTCTTATTTTCTCAACCCTTTCGTGCGTATGCCAGATATAGGCCTACATGTGTTGAATCTTGATTTATGCGTGTCACCTCCTAAAAACTACGAAATGGCTGATTGTGTTGCTTTTGCTCTGAATAAAAATGGTTGTGCTGAGAGCATTCATTCATCTCACGGCAGCGTCAGCGCTCAGTTAGGCTACATGTAGGTCTAGGTGTGGGAAGATCATAGTCTAAGCCAGAGATATTTCGCTGAAAGAGTGTGTATGGCTTTTGCATATATTGCGCTGCAGAGCAACTTGACTCGATGTTGCATTCAAAACGTACCTAGGAGGAGTAGAGTGCAGATTATGTGCATTGCCGACAGTGTTGACTATTTTGACTCAATAATAGGTCACGACTCGAAGCTGAAAAATTTCGAGATTCTAACATGACTGCGCTATCGGAGTTTGATATTTAGACTTACTGTACAGTAGGTCAGTCAGATCAATAATTATAGTTCTATAGAACACAACAATTTATTAGCCATCAGGCAGAATATATATAACTATATATATATATATATATATATATATATAATTTCATGGCATGCATATTGGGCATATGTTTTATGTATGTAAATTATGAAAACTACAAATATATCAATCATAGAAATATCACAGTATTGATTATTTATACTGGAATTAAAAAGGCCTGAGCGCTTGACGAGTCTCTAACATACGAGCTAAATAATACAACTGCACCATTCGTAATCATATCGTGAGGCTGAACACCATTATCTTCTGAACGTATAGACTAATATAGGCCGATGAACGTGATCCACAGACGTTATCGGTTGTGCCGACAGACTGCACGGTCAGAACGGTCTCTGCGACATGTCAGAGTGAAAATGCTTTCAGGTGTGGAGTATTATAGCAACTCTGCTGCCATCTCCTATATACATGGCTTAAGACTTAGTCAAAGATGGATTAATATTATGACTTCATAAAAATAGTTCCGCATCAGTGTATTCGCGAGCAATGAATCAAGCGAAGACGCAGAAAGTGATGACGTCGACGATGGCTGCGCTGATCTACGTCATCGCTACTGTTGCTGGTAATGAGTGTGAGCGACCGGAATTGATACGCGTCGGTCTTCTTCAGCCGTTCGAGGGAGAGTTGGGCTTCGAACAAACTGCCTCGGCGTCAACCATGGCCATCGCAGATGCTCAGAGCCGAGGCATTCTCAACGGAACTGAGATCACGTAAGGATGAACTACATGTAGCTAATTAGGCCCATCTGAAAATGCTATATAACATCTCGAATTAACGAATGAATATTAATTGGGCTATTATTTACTATTATGATTATATCAGCTTGGATTTTATTAATAATCTTCAAAAATGTAAGCATTATCATTCAATCAATCAGTAGGGGTTTAACACCTTCAGGTCTACTGTCATTGAAAATACATGTAAGATGTATGTTTAAATCACAATAGTGAATAGTAGTTATTCATTCATTCCAGAATTTATATAGCACCTTTTGAAGAGGACTACTCAGCGGTGCTCCCGACCAGGGGCTTCTATCCCTATACCAAGCGGGCGCAGGTGCGCCCAGTGGAAAACAGGGGAGAAACATTTTATAATGTATAATTTTCAGAAATAGGGGGGAAAGACTGATCAGATGGGATGGAAAAATATTTTTGAGGGGGAAAATGGAACGTCGTGAGTTTTTGAGCCCGGCTGCTTGGGGGGGATAGAAGCCCCTGCTCCCGACTCCAGCACGGTTAATGAGAACCGTTTTTTAAAGACGACTGTAGAACAGAGTGAGTTCTAGGGAGCAATCACAACTCAATGAGGAGGTAATTCCATAATTATCATCGGGCTAACAGGTTTATCTCAGAATAAGCACCATTTTGCATGGTCGCATTGCGGGCTAATGCTGAGCAGAGGAAGTGACCACAGTGACTCTTGGTTTACAAAAGTCAAGCAGGAACGTTGGAGAAAGACCCATTGTATTTTATTTTATGCAGTGAACAATCTAAATCCAAAAACTAACCGTTTTCTCATCACATATTAGGCGCTACTGAAAGAGTTTGGGTTATCAGGTCTTGAACGTATAGGGCGTCTTCGCCTACTCGTGATCTACAGTATAGAATGCGTCACTAAGGGCAAGCCATTAAGAAGCGCTAACGCTGTTCAAGGAAATTATTGCATGAACAAGATAGGCTACGAAAGAATAATAGGCCTACATTGTTTTGTACATTGACTGTAAAGTGCAGGCTAAATAAATACAGTTGTTGTAGTCCTTCTTAGTCCAGCTTCCTCAGTCTGGAACCGTCTTCCTCTTGCCCTGAGGCAGGAGCTCCTCTCTTTCCTTCCGGCTTTCGTCGTCGCCTGAAGACTTTGTTTCTTGCCAATGGCTCTGCTCCGTCGGGTAGGGAGAGCCACTGTTGAGATCCATCTGATGGGTGCTATATAAATTGAGATTTACATTTACATTTACATTTAACTTTAGAGAATGATTTGAATGAACTAAAAGACTTTTGAAGTATACAAATAGTCTCAGTCTACTAACAACGACGAAAGGCAAATGAAAAATGATTAGATTTAGAGCATGTGATACGTGTGATAGGATTACCGACTCATGCACAGAAACACTAGAAATGTGCTTTCAAGCAACTTAATGCCATCGATGTTTCTTGAATTGAATACAGGTTCGTAATTAGGCGGATAGTCTTTATCCAGAATTTTCAATGAGATGCCTTTCAAAGCAGTAATAATACAGCAGGAATTAGGTGTATAGATAGAAGTGTTAGATCTTTCGATTTTATAGAGGGCAAGCAGTTCTAAAGCTGAAGAAAAGCTGGAAATCAGTCGGATTAGCGGTAAACGTGGAAACACATTAAAGCAGAATTTAATGAAGCTCTATTGAAATAAAGCTGGCTGTGAAGAAGTAAGTGAGAAATTCCCAGTAGGCCAAAGTCTTGATATTTCCTACACTCATGCTCAGTTCAGTTCAGTTCAGTTTTTTTTATTGCATTCAGCATTTGGAAAAGAACAATGCACAATGCACATGTCACATAAAGACAACAAAATCAATAAAATAAACAAAATAAACTGGTATAACTAGTAGTCTGGTTTTGACTCATGGCAAAATGGCAAAAGTGTCGTAGGCCTATAATCCTACAAGAAAGAATCGCTGTACTTATTTAGCGAAAATTTGTAGACAACGTTTTCATATTGCAATTCCTGAATTTAACATCATCATTACCGGTATTGATCCCAATTCATGAAGAAGGGATATTAGCCTGTAACGTTTATGTCACAACGCCTTCACAACGAAGATGATTGGCGTGAACAACAACAATATGCAACAATAGGCCTAAGACATTTAAAACGTCTTTTGAATAAACATCGGAAACATTGGTCACCTATAGTTTAAATTCAAGAGTAGGACCTATATAATTATAATCTCTGCTTTCAATCTGAATTCTAAGTAGCCTATCTTTTGTATTCTAAGTATCTTTTTCTTTTAGTCTGAATTATAGGCCTAAGTATCTTTAGAAGTCTGTCTGTATCCAATTATTTAGTCTTATCGAACGTTTTAAATCAGTTGAACAGTCGGATATTATTATATTACAATATTAGTTTTCAAATTCTGGATTTTGAGCTATTAATTTTATCTAATTAAACTATTAATTATTTGTTTCTTTCGAATTAAACTGTTAATAGAGTTCGTCGTTATTGTTGTTACAACAAAGTTATTGGGCGCGGTAGTGTAGTGGTGAAGGTCGCCGCCTTGCAACCGAAAGGTAGCAGGTTCGAATCCCACCCGCCGCTTAAGGACCTTGAGCAAGTTCTTCACTCACAATTGCTCGTTGCGCTTCGGCGTGTAAACTCCGACACACCTCCGGGCTGAAGTTGGGACCGCTTCTGAGTAGTAGGAGACTTGAAGGGGCGGTATAGAAATGTGTGAATAAAAAATGTAAAAAAATTGGAGGTCCTCATCAACGGTGGGTTGCGTGAATGTGTTCCTAAAAGCTACTGCATTAAAACGTTGTGTGCAAATGGATTTATAAACGCTGGAACAGGTGCTTTGTCTCGAGAGAGAGTCGCCGGAAGTGCTCGTCATGTGACGTCCCAACTCCATTAGAAACTCGCGGCCTGCACGATTAATAGGACCCAGCGAATCAATTGCAACGGGGACCAGCTCGTGAGTGGTGGGAAGCGACGAACACTTTGTGTGTTTCAGATCTGCTGCATGTTCAGCGGCTCCACCGGACGCTATCGAAGTCAGATGGATTGTAATTGTAATTGTAATTGTAAATCTGAATTTATAAAGCGCCCCGAGCTACACAGTTGCGCATTAAAGAAAGAATCTTAAACTGAATGCGCTGGGCTTACAGGGAGCCAGCGCAGGGTATCCCTAATAAAAGAGGAGATGCTGCCAAATTTAGGAACACCCCCAACAAGGATGTAGGAAGCGGTGCAGTCTGATTATTTTTTTTATGATTTTAGGCTTTACTACAGGAATGACGGATGCTATGGGGCAACTGCTCTCGGAATGATCTATGATCTCATGTGCAACGTCAATGTTGACGTATTTTTTGGTCTGCCCTGTTCAGCGGGTGAGCTATGAGTGAAATATTTAAATTAAAATTTATTTGCTGTAAATGCTAAAAATCAATTCCTTAATTTTACGATAACATCATTCTTGGTCAGTTCTAAATTATTACCAAATATTAGTGAGCGTTAAATTTTTAACTAATTGTTCAGGTCAGGGGCTTCTATCCCCCTCCCCAAGCAGCCGGGCTCAAAAACTCATGACTTTCCAATTTCTCCTCTCAAAAATACTCTTCCATTCCATCTGATCAGTGTTCCCCTCCTATTTCTGAAAATCATACATTATAAAATGCCCCCCCCTGTTTTCCACTGGGCGCACTTGAGCCCGCTTGGTATAAAGATAGAAGCCCCTGGTTGAGGTGAGCTTACACTGAGATGTGTCCTTGCTGTGAGCCTGTGACATTGAGCATCTCTTGCGGCAACACTTGCAGTGACTTTGAACAGTCCTCGAATAACGACGTTGAATAGTTCCCTTCAAGTCTCCTACTACTCAGAAGCGGTCCCAACTTCAGCCCGGAGGTGTGTCGGAGTTTACACGCCGAAGCGCAACGAGCAATTGTGAGTGAAGAACTTGCTCAAGGTCCTTAAGCGGCGGGTGGGATTCGAACCTGCTACCTTTCGGTTGCAAGGCGGCGACCTTCACCACTACACTACCGCGCCCAATAACTTTGTGACATTGAACAATCCGTGTTATGGACTTGCAATATTGCTTGTAGGCTTACCTTGGAAATGCCTTACACAATAGTTACTACGATGAGCAGTTCTTATCGTAAATAGCTTAATGCAGAATTTATTTTGTTTGTCCGATGTTTAGTCTTCTTAAATTAGTTTTAAATAAAAGTAGTAATTAAATCAACGTTATCAAGGAAATTGTTTGAGGATTCTGTTCAATTAAGCTGATATAAACAACTTTAGAACTGAGTTTCAATAAAGATTGATATCTACTTTCGGATGTATGTGTGCAGGTCGGACTAAGGAAGCTTATTTGCATTTAGGATCAACTTTTGGTGTATTACAATCTTGTTATATTTCTTAATTTATGTAGCTGCTATCGACGGAGGGAAACTTATCTGCTACCGGAATATGTCATGGTACTCCTACTACGCACCCGACAAATCTATCGGCGTCACAGCCAACTACCCGACACTTATGAGAGTCCTACCCAATTTCGAAAGAATGGCAACGTCCCTTCTAAGGCTCCTTGTATACTATGAGGTATTTGCACATAATATATTTGTCATTTGGTGATATTTAAGGCTTTAGTTAAGTTTTTCCTTTGTTAGTTTTTTCTCTTGAAAAATGCGATCCTGCCATTCATTACTTTGAATTGATCTAAATGGCATGGTGTCCTACCTTTAGGGACAAACGTCCCTCCGGGGTTCCCTTTGCTACCCTGCATGGTATTATATTTTGTATTGTTCAGAATGCATATCAGGGCATTGTTGTTTGCTGGGGTTGCAATAAATAATGATTTGAATTGATTTGATTTGCTAAACGGTTTACGGGCTCACCTCATTTGAGTAATTAGCGCGCTGTTTGGCGTAATGGTGTACTGCACGTGTGTAGGTGTAGTCATAATTAGGCGTCGGCGCCTTGTGACCAGAGATTCGCTGTTTCGAATCTATCTGAAGCCACTGCGTAGAAACCTTGAGCAAGTCCTTCACTCGAATTTATCTACCGTTAGACGGATTAGACATTTGGCACGTAGAATGTGAGATCCAAGATCGAGTTCCCATCTGTACGATCAACCTTCTTTTGCCTTTTGTATTTGTGTATTTCTATACCGCCTCTTACAGACCACTACTACTCAGAGGCGGTCCCGACTACAGCGTGCAGGTGTGTCGGAGTTTTACACGCCGAAGCGCTTGAGCAATTGTGAGTGAAGGACTTGCTAAAGGTCACTACGCGGCGGGTGGGATTCGAACCCACAACCCTTCGGTTACAAGGCGGCGACCTTCACCACTACACTACCATGCCCCACAATGGACTGTCAATCGATAGACAATACACTGTTTACTGTTTTTGAAGATGAAAGTTTATAGACTCTAGAATTTAACAACAACATTATCTGCCAAAACAATTTATATACAAGGCATGATAGGACGACCAAAATTATTTATTTATATATTTATGGACACATTTCTATCCCGCCCCTTCTTGTCCACTGCTACTCAGAGGCGGTCAGGACTACATCCCAAAGGTGTATCGGAGTTTACACACCAAGGCGCCACCAGCAATAATTGTGAGTAAAGGACTTGCTCAAAGCCCCTACGTGTGGCTTAGTGTGGCTAGGATCTGAATCGAACCCGTGACCGTTCGGATGCAATGCGGCTACTATCCCACTGCTCCATCATATTACGTACATTTTTATTTATTCACACATTTCTATACCGCTCCTTCACGTCTCTTACTACTCAGAGGCGGTCCCGACTACAGCTCGGAGATGTGTCGAAGTTTACACACCGAAGTGCAATGAGCAATTGTGAGTGAGGAAATTGCTAAAGCTTCTTACGCGGCGGGTGGGATTCGAACCTGCTACCCTTCGGTTGCAAGGCGGCGACCTTCACCACTACACTACCGCGCCCCACATACACAATTACACATTCACACACAATCATGTTACAAACATTTGCAATATAGGCTGTATTGTGCAATTGTAATCTCACTCTTTTGAGCAGACTATGGCCACCCGACCTCATAGGCCTATGTCGAGGCTGGGAAACAGGAAAATGAGGTCGCTATAGAGTTTCATGCACGACACATGGCCGCCTATTCTAGTCTATAGTTTCTTTTAAGAAATGATTAGAGCTGAAAAGCGCTTGTCCATTATTTGACCCGACGGAAACGGCCTCTCTTGTCATAAGCTGTTGTTAAACTGATGAACGATGCGCGTCTGTTGTTTGCCTAGAAACAAGAGGTGTCGGATCTCGAAGGAGCGATCCTTGACCTCGACCTCAAGCATCTACAAGATGTCGCACGG
The DNA here is from genome assembly GCA_034693945.1 of Dendrobaena attemsi. Taxonomy (NCBI): domain Eukaryota; kingdom Metazoa; phylum Annelida; class Clitellata; order Crassiclitellata; family Lumbricidae; genus Dendrobaena; species Dendrobaena attemsi. The sequence goes on along the minus strand of JAQFXW010005934.1, from coordinate 993 downwards.
CTCGGTCCCCCCGCAATGCAACAGCGTCAGCAACATCATCTGCAGCAGGACCAGCGCCGCATCCCTACCATCCTCACACTTCCCGCATCCGCCGCCACCAGACGGCGCGTACGTCTGCGCATGCGCAGCACCGGCGGCGATGCTCAGCTTCCGGTCTGACTACGACGACGTATCACCGATGCCGGGATGTTTACTCCGCGGTCGAGAGGTCGAGGCGCCGAGTGACGTCATTCGCTGTGACCTCTTGACCTCCTCCTTCGTCGGCGGAGACGAATATAACAGGATGAAGGAGGAGGCGCATGTTCGCGGCGCCATATACGTCTGTGATGTTCACCATATCACGCCGTAATAGGAAGGCTGCGTTTTTGTAGAGTATGCCGTTCGGGTGCGGTCTCTTCTTGTTGCGAAAGAGTCTTTTCAGTTCTGTTGCCACCATAAACTAGAACAGTGCGACCGTTTCAGTGACCTGTTTCGATTGCTGCATCTCTTGCTGAAACTCAGTCCTTGTGATTGTTTGTTCTGAGAAATATTATCGCCATGTATAATCTCCGTTATCTTGTGACTTCCGTTTTGCTTTATATTTATGTTCAACAGCGTAGTTAGGGGGGGGGTTACGGGTTCAAACCCCCAGAAATAATTTTGTGCCATATTTTTTATTTTTGCGCGTGTATTTAGAATGTAAAATCCCCTCCTGTAAATGTAGAAAACTTGATATCACTGTAACCGGAAGAAAGAACTCTTGGCTCAAAATCTAGAAATTGTGGTTGATGAATAAAAAAAAATCATCAGTTCTTGGGTGGCAGATCCCCGCCTCTGTATATGTATATAATATAGACATAGACGGAGGCCTAGCCAGGAACTTATTATAAATATATATACTAGCTGTAACCTGTGAAAAATTACGGCTATTATTGTGTAACTAGGCATATCCCGTCAAAAATGACGGTAATCCAGGCTTAACCCGTAAAGAATTACGGGCTATTCTAATCAACG
>JAQFXW010005933.1:0-10112 GCA_034693945.1 Dendrobaena attemsi | reverse complement strand
TATTATTGGTTCAATTCTCTAAATATCTGGAAAATTTTAGGATGATTCGTTGTCAGGTGTTAGAGATATATCAAAACCAATTTGGCATCCTTTTTTTGAACCACGGTGTATATGTATTGAGTCACCAAACCAGACGTAATAGACATTTCCACTAATACAATAATTTATAACGTAGGCATTACAGTTGAGGAGTCAAAAAAACAACCATAAGAGGAATTTGACCAGTTTGATTTTCAAGGCTGTCGAAAATGCAGTCGCATTTCTTCACAAACGACACTGGTCAAATCAATTTCTCTTTGTACATCATCATCATCTGCAGTACAGCTAATCTCACTAAAGAGTCCTTATCAAAAGTGAGGTTTGGATGTGGGCTTAGGGAATCGTATAAAAGTCGTATAAAGATGGTTTGTTCATCCAATAATACACCTACGTGAGCCGAATTCAGACCGACGTAAGCCAGGTTAGTTTGTATCCTCAATCACTAATTTTATCTATGTAGTACGAATATCATAATATCATTACTGTATGTTCTAGATAGCGAAGACAATCATGCGGATTAGCTTATGATGAATGGAGCTAACCTGCTGGAGTGCTAATCGCTCGCATCGCATTCTTTGTTCTTAGCTGAACCACTCGTCTTGTACTCTGCAAAACAAATACTCCTCTGATTATGCAAAACAAATACTCCTCTAGTTATGCAAAACAAATAGTCCTCTAATTATGCAAAACAAATAGTCCTCTAATTATGCAAAACAAATACTCCTCTAATTACACTCTGTTCAATCTATTCAATATCACTAAATGCAATTGTACACACACGTTTCTATAGAGACCGTACGTGGCCTTGACTCTACTCATTTCTCAATGATCTGATAGTGCAAGATTCTTCACTACTGCTGATTGCTTAAACAGATGACACGCGACGTACACTATACCGGGACAATGTAATTTTCCAAGTAATGTAATGCCAACACAAAAATGTAATGCAAAATGAGTTTAAATGACTGATGTGTTGCAGCCGCTAGTAATGCACTGTGTAATGTTATGTGAACCTGACTAACGCAACATCAACTCAAGGAATGCAAATCAAACTCAAGTAATGTAGGGCAAAATTGAGCAACATGTGGTAAACCCGGGCAAAATAACATAAACCTGAATAACGTAAAGTTAACTTACCTTAGGCGTAGGACGACTATAGTTGGCGTGCACTGGTTCAACATCTGGTTCCCCGCTGTCTTGGACCATTCCATCTGATTCCATGGCTTCCACCTCCTTGTTCTTCTCTTCCCGGCGGTGCATTGCTTTCTGATGCTCTGCTCTCTTTCCCGCTAAGCTCATGGCAATGCGAGCAGAATTAAGGATCGCAACAGTTGCCAACGACACTCGTCTAATAAAGAACACATTACTTCATATCAATCAACTCGTAACGTTCAGCATCTGTATCACTGACAATTTGGCAAAACACAAGTTCATGAATGGGAAAACCAAGAATGTGTACAGACATGATGTTGTTGTCTATCTAAAGCCAAATCTATTTACATGGGTTTGACACAACACAGAAACTAATACATCAATACACTAAGCCATGCCAATACAATATATATTGCACTACATTAATACATTACACTAAACTAATAGTCTAATATGCTCCACTCCACTCCACACTACACATCACACTACACTACTAAACTACACCAATACACTACACTCCATACCACAATAATACATTATGCATACTAAGACACTACATATTACACTACAGTACTACACTAATACATGCTGCCATACTAATACACTACACAGTATACATCATATTATACTAATAAACTACACTACAATACAAGGGACGTGTGTGGAGCAATGGGATAGTTGATGACTTGCGTCTGAAGGGTCGCGGGTTCGATTCAGACCCGAGCCGCCGCGTAGGGACCTTGAGCAAGTCCTTCACCTCCAGTTGCTCGTGGCGCATCGACGCGAAACCTCTGACACGCCCTCGGGCTGTAGTCGGGACAATCTCTGAGTAGTAGTGGACTTGAAGGGGCGGTATAGAAATGCGTAAATAAATAAATTAATAAAATACAATAAATTCATATCTCATGAAATGAGCGAATGCAGATAGAGAACGTACCTTGTGGCTGTCTGGACCAACGGAGGAGCGGAGTTAGTGAGGACGGGTGTAGAGGATCCAAGCGACTGCCGTGGGTTCTGGATCGTCGGAGTTCCCTGGAGACTGGCGACCATGACGGGGGTGAGAGGATTTCTCTATCCACGACAAGACGGGCCGCAAAGTAGCAACAGCCAGAAATATATCGATGTAAGATAGACACGAGGGATTTTTAGTGTAATGTGTAATGTATTGCATTAGTGTAGTGCAATGTTTATAGTATGTCAGTAAATGTATTAGTGCAGCATAATGTTTAGTGTGTCAGTTAATGAATTAGTGAGTGCAATGTGCAGTTCATTACATTACAATCTGATTATCTAATTAAATGACTTCAAAACAGCCGTCACAATGCTTCAAGTAAAAATGAGTAAAATATATAATAACTGTGAATTTTTATCAAAAGTGAGACAAGTTTAGAAGGGATTATAATGAAACAACAAACACAGGTACAAACAGTGAAATGTTCCTCAGGAAAGCTAAATAAACTTGGTGCACCATACATGAAATGTTTTTTCTTCATGTTACAGGCTGTCTTGGTAGCACCAAGATAGCGTATTAGATGACATAAAGATAAAGCATCTAGTGCTGTGTGCTTTAGACAATGGTACTACAGACATTTCTAATTAACAACAACAATAAGTATTAATTATGTCTAGTTTATAGAAGATAGATATGCAAATAAGTAGTTTATAGCAAGGTTAGTGTATCCGCTGAATGGCATAACAAATCTGCATGCTACGAGATGCTACGAGATAGTTTAGTACTTTAGTAACATAATTTTACAGAATAGCTGCTTGACAATAATTATGATTCTAGCAGTTTCACTCACAGGTGGAGGCATCGGTAATTGCTTCTTCCTCTGAAAGTTTTCTTGATCCTCTTCGAACTTACGAAGATCAAACTCAATTTCGTTGGCCAGTTGTTTATCGGCGCTGAGAACCTCTGAAAATTATATTGACAACAGGTCAACTCGTGCAGTTCTTGTTCAAATCACGTCTTTTATATCATCGTTACAGTGGGATTTGGAGATTAATGGATAGATCACTCTGCGTGCACCAGGGTATTAGTGCTACAGCAGGGCACTTTGTAAAGACATTGAACAAGGCCTTAGTATTGAAATAGTTTTAATCAGTGTCATCCAAGTAATGGTCATGTTTGCAGTTCTATATTTGAGAAGGAGGGTAATATAAAATGGTAATACACTGCATTTCATAACAATAATCCTCTTTGGTTGCTGAGTTTGGATCTCTCGCCATAACACTACCCTGTTTTAAGCAGTATGGCACTTTTAAAACACTACAATTTCTTATTTCAACACCATGATATTCAATGTCACAGCTTGAAAAGAACAGCAAATACAACGCCAAAATAATAATTTAATTTCTTGATCTATATAGAAGCTGACCTTTGACTTCGTTTTTATAGTCTTTCAAGAGTTCCCGGAGGTAGACCATGAAATCCCTTAGGATCTGTGAGTTGTGATTTTCCAGCTGAAAACAAATGATTTAAAGCAGCCCATGAAACACATATCCATTCAACCAGGTCCCCTGAAAATAATACTAGTGCAAATGTTTGTTCATTTAAACCTTCCTAGTTCTTCATATTTAATCCAGCATTTTGATCAAATCACAATCGACACCTCAGAACTGGATGAAAATAAACAGAAATTATACCAACTGTTTCCTTTCTGTGAGTGTCTCTCTCGCTGTCTCTCTCTTTGTCACTGTCTATGGCTTCAACGTCATTCTCTATTGCTCTTTCTTTCTGATTCTCTCTCATTCTATGATGTTAAAAAAATAATGATAATAAAACTGTAAATAACTATTAAAACTTACCATGTGCTTAAGAGCCATCATGGTAGGCACCGTCGATTCAACAACCGTTTTCTTCATAACCTACAAAAAGAAACAGGCTCAATAGAACCTCTTCACATTACGACGTTTTACAAGTCTCTCTAGCCCCTACTAGTCAAAGATACAGCTTTTGTGTGTAGCACCATGAAACCTAGAAGATTTACAAAACTGAGCTATGTGGAAGAGAACTTTGGGCTTGCCCTCTTGGTGGTTCTATGAAAGACTTCTTTAAATAATTGCCATATACATGATAAATACTCTTCAATTGAATCTGTAAACTTCTATAGCGCCTGCTATCATAATTTACAGGGCATCAAGGCTCAAGTAATGGTTATTTAAAAACTTCACTGCTATCAGTTGAATAATATCATTTTCTTGAACATCTGTCGAAGACATCTTGACCAAGACAGCTGCAGAAATCCCGAGTCAAATTTCTACCCTAGCGAGATCTGAACCCTGACCTTTCTTTCTTGCAAGTTACAGCCCAGAACAACAATACTATTATTCAATTTAAAAAATTTATGGAAGTGTTGCTTGCCTGTGAGATGATCGTCTTCTTAGCAGCGCTCACAAGTGCAGCGGCAACCTCTTCCTCGTTCTCGACCATTTCGTCGTTCGGCTTGGAACGCAGCATCGTCAGTTTTATCTCCTGCAAAACAAACACAAATCTTGAAACTGTTAATTCGCTTCAACACTGAAACTACTGTAGTACTGCTGATGACTGTCAATATTCAAATACGTTTTCATTAATATGGCGCATGTGGGCCTGTCATTGGTGACTTTGGTTTTGGCAAATTGTTAAATGATAAAACAAATGTGGCAATATCCAGCATCATACAGGCCAGTGCAGGTGCAATTAAGCTTGTAATCAGTGGATCCCAGGACCTTGTAATCAGTGGATCCCAGGACCTTGTAATCAGTGGGTTCCAGGAAGATGTAATCAGTGGGTCCCAGGACCTTGAGCAAATCCTTAACTCGCAATTGCTCTGCAGTACAACTGCACTTGCGCCATAAGGGCGTGTGAGCACTTCTGAACTCTGTAAGAAGGGCTATATAAAATTACAGTTGTATTGTATTGTATATTCTGAGCTTTCCAATGGAATTTTGTTGTTTGAATTTATATGATATATGTTGAAAATTGACAACAATGAAATTGACTGAATTGAATTATAGTTGTGCAAATGAAATAGTGCAAACGTAGAGGTTGAATGACAATAATATTGCTAAAATTTATAGAAATTAAGTCAGTACATGTCAAGTATGTTCTTCATTATTGCGAGTGAAACACATGCGCACTGCGCAGTAACCATCGAGAGGTGAAAATATCTATTTCTGCGCATTAAAATGAGAGCACCCAAACCCGTCGGCTATTTTGTCCCACAGATTGAAAGTGAAAGGAATGAACTGAACCTTGGAAGCGAGACAGCGAAGGGCATCTTGTAGTACGAAACTGGACTCTGTATCCAGTGGAATAAGTTCATCCACAAACGACACCAAGACCTGGAAATAATCACTCTCATGCTTTACACTGATAAAAACACTTTTTGCATTGTATTGCATATGATGTTTTATAAAGTGCTGCTCACAGCATTTGCCACTCAGAAGTACTCAGAACATAGCTGTGCAACAGAGAGAATCCAGTTTTTCTAATTATGTGAAGAATCCAATTTCACTGGAAATATGCGAGTCACAAAGCTTTAGGAACTAGCGTAGAAAAACTGTAGGTCCTTTGACTCATATTTTGGCTGTAAAATGAATTTCAAATCTGCTGCACAAAACAAATGGAGATGCAAGTGCATTCCAGATCATGAGACAGCGTAGAGTGGTACATATGGAATCCAAGAGAGAGGAGACGAGACTCAGTTTTACAATTTTTAGGCCTGGTACACATATTTCAATGGAGGTCCACCGGCACCACCTGTAGGCTAACCAGGCCCAGAGGCCCTTCAGATCGTAGGCGAACTACTAGTCTACCTGCTTTGTCACCTGATTAGACAGTTATAAATAGAGAATTCGAGCCTGTGTGATATAGAACTATAGTCATTCTTAACTTTCAACGTATGTAGACTAAGTAGACTCGTTTAGATGTCGAAATAATCGGTATCAGTATCGGTATCGGCATAATCTCATAATCGGTATCAGCATAATCAGCAAAAAGTGATATCGGTACAGCTCTAGTACCATCTGTACCATGGTAAATCCGCCACAGTCGCAACCTAACCGCCACCACTACGTACCTCTTGAACGAGCTTCCCCATGACTTGGAAGCGATGTCCGTCATTCATGTTCTCCAGAATAAATCTGTAAATAGTCATTCTCTTCCTAGGAAACATAAAAAAAAACACACAGCCATCATTGCAACGAAATCAACCACCATCAAATTGCAACGCGGTGCCTCATTGGCTGGCGTGTGCAAACAAAGTCTCATGCCGATCGAATTCCATCCTTATTTACTTAAAAGATTACAAATTCCAATTATTTGTGTCACCATTTCAACATAATGAAGATTGCACAATATATAGTAGACATTATAAACAATACAAGTAAGTAAGCTGGACGACCTTTCAGGTGGAATTTAGAGTCGACTGGTACAGCTTAATCGCGACTATTTCAGGGTTGGCAAATTTTGCCCACGGTTAAAACCATTGTTAAAATCTGGCTGGGCAAAACCTTAAAAAAACACATGATGTGGGCAAAACTATCTTCTATGGTTATTGTTTGCAGATTTTTTTGATATTTGCTTATAGTAATTTAAATTGTTTAATGACAAGAATTAATGAAGTGATTACATGCTGTATTCATGGGATAACTTTTCAAACAATGTCACAGTCACAGATTTGAATAGGGTAATCCAAATAAAAAATTGTTTAACTATGTGATCTTCTAAGTTGAAATGTATTTTGTAGACATAACTGACTTAAACTGAGTGAGTCAGACTCTGACCTAAAACTCAAAATGCGAAAATAGCATCTAAAACTGTAATATTTATTTTAAAAAATGAAAGTCAAAATCTGTTCTAATCCCTCCTGATTGCAATTCCAAAGTTAATTTAGTTTTCCAATCCAGCAGGATACACTATGTAATAGATTTTGATGAAGTGAATCAAGTAATGCACTGATTCCTTAAAGAACAAGAAAAATGTATTATTGAAATTATAAAATTACCTTGTCAATTAATGTAAAGAAATTCCAGGCCTGCTTATGGAGCTTATTATTGAATTATTCATGTATTTGTTATTTACTTAAACTGTTTAATGTCGGGAAGGCAGTAAATGGTATGGATTTCCTATCCCTCTCGGCATTAAAGGGTTAAGAGTCTCTCTGTATTTATTGTCTATTTATTTCAATTATTTATTCATGTATTCTACTGATATTTGTGGAATTTAAATATAATGCACTATACACTATACAGTGTATTATTACCAGGGTCAGAAGTTAAAAAGAACCTAATGTGCCTTTTCCCCAGTTTCGCCCACTTTTGCCCGGTTTTATCCAGTTAAAACCGGGTTTAACCCAACGACCCGGGCAAACCAATTTTACCCGGGTAAAATACCAACCCTGGACTATTTTGTGACCCATCTTTACATTGTGTTTTCCCAAAACTGCAATGTTGCGATTTCGGAAGTTTTATAAGATAGAATATTCGTAACTCCGTCAATGTCATGGCATTGAAACAAACAAGGGCTCGTTTTAAAGGGAAACGTCTACTCTTGATCAGTTATTATTATGTAATATGTAGTGCACCGTAATTGTAATTATAGATTAATTAATATATAGTAATAGTAACATGGCATGAAAATGTTATTTTTGATTTTTCTAACATAAGCCTGAAAGCATCAGATCGCGTCACATTTGTACAACATTTTGCATAAATAACTGAATAGTTTAAATAGACTCACTCTGTATTTGCCTCTCCCTTTAGCGAGAACAGTTTAACCTCTCTTTGTGTTTCACCAAAATTGTTGTAGGCTGAAAGAGATTCCGTAATACATAATATTTATCAGTTATTATTATGTAATATGTAGTGCATCATAATTGTAATTATAGATTAATTAATATAATAGTAATAACAGTAACGTTTTATAAACGCATACAGTCAAAACAGAACATTTAACTATTGTGTATCGTGTATACCGCTTGAATATTAATAAACGAATGATTATGTTGTAATACTAAATAATAATAATCACTTTTGCAGCTACATTGTTCTTCGACTTTTCTGAAATTGGTATTCTCATATCAGTAATTACTATTATAATATCATGATTACCATTGTTCAGAAGCAATTCCATAAATGAACAAACTTAAAACAGCGCCTTCTCAAAAACGACGTCAAAATAAATTAGTAATCATTTAACGAGTGGGATCAACTTCTCCTAAATTTCGGACTCCCTTCCTAACTTTCAACCGTCTTAAGCGTCAGCCAAACTGGAACAATGACTTTGAATGTTAACAACAATAATGAACACTCGTTTGAAACCTTGAGTATTCTTATTTCGACACTACAGAAGTTTTACAGTAGACGCAAACCGATCGACTCACTTGGATGTTTTGAGTAGGAGTTGAAGTAGAAGATGGATTCAACGAAATGGTTGAAGTAGAGACCAGGATGGCGTTGAACGAGAACGTGAACTAGACTGAAGTGCGCTACAACATTGAAATCACAATATAACAGTAAATCATTTATAACATACATTGCCGCAGTCTTTATAAAATGCACCAAAACAACGCTACAAAACAACTCGTGGTAGTGCAGTGGTCAAGGTCGTCGCCTTGCAACCGAAAGGTAGCAAGTTCGAATCCCACCCACCGCGTATGGACCTTGAGCAAGTTCTTCACTCACAATTGCTCGTTGCGCTTCAGCGTGTAAATTCTGACACACCTCCAGGCTGTAGTCGGGACCGCCTCTGAGTAGTAGGAGACTTGAAGTGGCGGTATAGAAATGTTTAAATAAAAAATTTAAAAAAATTAAAAATCGCTTTCCTTCCAAAGTTCAAGACCGCACGCATGGCCATATAATAAGACATCGGTGGTGCTGAGTCGCTGTCAGTGGAAGGACTTTAACCAGATGACTACACAAAGACTGCTTCTGCGAAGGTCTGAACTAGAAATCCCCGCTTCACATGAGCAGCATCCCATCAATCGCTTACCATGTTCCAAACCTAGATGACGCATTTTTCACAACGGTATTACTACAGAGGTCGCCAGGGTTGTCCACCCCACCAAAATGACTTTGATCAGCAACTTATTTTAATCAAAAACCATGTTCCATGCATAATTTTCAGAAGGTCATAAAAGAAACAACTAAAAGTAAACTCAATTTTTTAACAAGCGTGTAATATAGTACAATGCACTGAAAACAAATTCTATTTATTGTCGGAGGGTCAACAACATAGCTACATCATGAATGTACAAAGGTATCAAACTAAACTACATACATTCCCAGACAATTCACAATCTTCATTCTTACCGAATTCTCTGACACCTTGAACGTCGTCAACAGTAGACAAAACAAAACGAAAAAAGAGCGAATCTTTCCACTTTATATAGTCCTCCTGAAAAAAACCAACAACAATAATTGTTGAGTTACTAACATAATTGTGGTTAGAATTACAAATGACATGTATCCATTTGGTGTACAGATGGACGTGCCTTCATTGTCGTCAGTAACTACCATTGCCTGATCGTATCTCATGTAATATGTATTATAATGTATGTATGCATTGTAGGTACATGTAATTCTTTACATATGTGTGTATTTACAAAAATGTATGTAATGTGCAGCCGTGACATGCAAAGCCGAAACGCGAGTTAAGTGTTACCTGTAACAGGTGAGTTAAGAGAATCAATGTCTGTCGTCGAATCAACGCTGACTCGTCTCTTAAGCACGCTGATATACACTTCATGTAACGATCGACAAGTAATGTATACCTGTATCGACAAAACAAGTCATGAATGGGCTACATAAATACTCATGCAACAAATATAGCAAATGAAGTAAATTAAGAATTCAGACTAAACTACAATACTGCAAAACTGTGAACCTTTCAATGTTTGGATCTGTACAACTTAGAATTGTAAATGCTAAAGTAGGTA
>JAQFXW010005932.1:0-10112 GCA_034693945.1 Dendrobaena attemsi | reverse complement strand
TCACATCTGACCAGTTTTCCCCCCTGTTTCTCAAAATTATACATTATAAAATGTTCCCCCCTGTTTTCCACTGGGCGCACTTGCGCCCGCTTGGTATACGGATAGAAGCCCCTGCCCCCTATGTCTGAAGATTATAAAATGTTCCCCTCCTGTTTTCCACTGGGCGCAACTGGTATAGGGATAGAAGCCTCTGTATCTGTGGTACGCAATATCCCGGTTTACATAGCTAAAAGCAAGCCACACTGAACTTCTAGTCTTTGACTTGAATCGGCTCTTTGTAAGGAAACCATCTTCAGGGCATCATCGTCATAATTGATGCAGTCCAGATGGACAAGACTCTCGTGAAAAGGTTTGAGCATGAGGGGACCGACCGAATTGTTGTATCGAGGTTGATGTAACTAGTTACTACGCCTTGTTGGAGTTACGGACCCTCCGGTAAAGGCACTCCGTAAATCCAACGCACTAGACTGCTTGGCAGTCGTACCAAAGAAATTGATGCGAAGGCACTGGCTGCAAAGAAGTATAAAGCAGCCAAAGTGTATATGGCCACATCTGCACAGGGTATGAATAAACCTCCCGGTCTGTATTTGCGTTAAACCCTTGTCCACATACCGTTTAAGGACAATACCTTAAGGTAAGACTCAAACCTCTGTTTTGCCACTGGCTACAACAACTGCAAAACCTCATAGGCCACGACATAACAAGTTTGTTTTGAACACAACTTTCTACTTTCATTGCACCTACCGGGCGTTTCACAAGCTGCAGTTCTCGTGACTATGGTCTTTGATTTGAAGATACAACATATTGGCCACAAATTGGAATATTAAGAGAAACGAAGGTATCGGTTCAAGAGAGTGGATTTCTGCAGATAAAAATAAAATCAAGATACTGCTGCAAAGGACAGTGTAAGACAATAAACATGGATTTACTTTATTTAGCAAATACCTCTTTGACAAGTTGATTATTAGTCAACATTACAATCTCCCAAGCATCGTAGAATTAAACGGATCAAGGCGAATAAATCAACAAACACATTCAGTACAGAAACCAAGAAAAGACACAAAACTGCTGAAGTGCAATAAACAATCGAAACAAGTAGAGTGGTAGTTCTACAACACAGTTGTGCACAAGCAACTACAGGTCTACAAGAACGCCGTACGCTCTTGGGAAGGCCAAGGGCACCTAACGTCTTTTTTTACAATTCTTTTAGTCGGCAAGATTTCAAATCAAACTGCATTTAAATGCTTTTATTTTGCAGGAACTTTCGTAGATCTGCAAGATTTCAGATTAAACCGTCGAAATGCATTTATCATCACACTTCCAATATCTGCAAAAATGCTTTAAAGAAAACTGCATTTACATGCATCTAAATTGTAGAAACTTAAACTTGCAATCATATATAATAATTATATTATCAACTAGAGTTCCAATTTTTGCATCAAATTCAATGGCCAAGATACAGTGGATTTACCTAGCAAGAACTTAATTTAACACATTTGTGTCGTCTGAGAAACCCAACCGACTGAAAACCTTTGAAAGCCTAAATGAAAATACAACGAGACGCAGGACAACAATCGCGAAACAAGCAAACAACACACATTTCTCGTTGCACAATACGCAGACAACAACACGGTAAATAAACACTGTTATTGCACCGATAACGTTCATAAAAAACGACAGTTCTCGAATCCGATTCACCACCTATCCAGAACGGCACTTGCAGAAAAGATAACCCAAATTAAATGTGCCGGCCATAATAAAATTAATATAATGTCAAGTCCTCCCATTGTCTTTTCGCATCTCGAAATCAATCCACGACGAACAAGCGTACAAGAGACACATTTATCGTTACAATTCCCTGCATGGTGCCCTCTTATTAACATCAACACGATCATCACGACGCCATAAGTTACATAACAATTAAAAACTCATAAATATGAATCTCTCTGAACCGACGACACACATCTCTCACCTGAAGCTGGGGTCGAGCGAATGACCTAGTTAAAATATTTACACGCGATTCGACTGCTGCGACAGTTACACACCGCGACTCCTGACGGATAGAGTCAGGCGAGAAGAAAATCAAAACATTTATGAAGCGCATAAGCTCGACAACATACCTGAAGAAATCCTGAAGAGTTACACGTGCGCGCAAAGAGCTAAACGCCGAAAATAAATGGCCAAACACACAAGCAAACACGTTCGTTCTTCCAATAGATAAAATATAGCAAAAAACAACAGTTCAAAACAAATAAAGAGAAAAAACGTCGATAACAAAAGATTGACGTTGGCTTCAGCGGATAAATGCTCGTTATTTCAAGTGTTGGCAAAGCAGCAACACTGGATAAAAGGATAAGATTGAATGGCATCCAAGAGAAACATATTGCACCAGCAACGATCTCATAGTAAGACATAAAACGGTAGTCACACAGGCCTCTATGCTTCAGACGCATCTCAAAGACAAAGACAAATCCAGGAAATGAAAATGCTGTAACCCAGGATTAACAATAATAATTTTGTTAAATAATAAAAATTATAACCTCATTGTTAAGGGATTATTCATATCCGAGCCTCCGAGGTGAAAAAGTAATTTTAACAATAAAACCAATGGTAACCACAAGAATGCAAAAAAATAATGATGTCAAGTCAAAACTTGACTAAGAGACATAAGTACATGCAATATAATCAAACGTTACCAGCGGATCCCTACCAAACCTCAAACGCATTCTCTAATTCATAGAACACATAATCACCAGATAGGTTTACGTTATTACCTCCGACGTTAAATTAAAAAGATATGCTGCGTGCACAAAACCCAACCGCAAGCTTAGTCGAAAAGCCCGAAAACCTAAAACGAAAGTATTGAAGAGCAGGCAACGGGTTCTTAAGACACCCCGTCCCGAGACCATGGCCCAGATCAGCATCATCCGCAACCGAGCAGCAAATGGTGTAGACGATGTGAATCCCTGGATAGCTCCTTAATCCCGGCTTGCTTTGCAACAATCTACTTCAGAGTAGTAGGGAGGGGCCATACCAGAAGCAGTAATAGGCCCTAATGAACACCAGAAGCAGTAATAATTATTGCAGCAGTAACAGAAGCCTTGGTAGCAGTCAAAGTTAAGTAGTAGCAGCATTAGTACAGCATTTATATAGCGCCTCTACAAGACAAGTCCAGTGGTGTCTCTGGATTGAGCAACGTGGAGTCGATCTGGGGCGACCGACCCGTCGCGCGATCGACCCTGAAAGATTGCATGTCAAACCTGAGGAATTCGTTTGGTGTACCTGGTTGTCCAGCTACCCATAAAATGGGGACAAAATTGGGGGTCAATCAGATGTCTATGGGCAATGTGGGCAGGGGGTGAGAAGCGCCCTGCATAGAAACGTTGCAAGATCACGTGAAGATCACAGTGCCTCAAAAACAGCTGTAAGAAGTTCTTAACTGCCATCTGAATCATAATGCATATATCGCCGGTGCATCAACAAGAAGGTATGTAAGTTCGTACACAGACACGCGTACAAAGTACTCGTAAGTTAAGATACAAATTCGTACAAAGCGTACGACGTTAAAAATCGGCCGTGCCTTTACACATCGTCGTGACAATCGCGACTGGTTTAAAACCATTGTTCACTCCTAGAAACACTCCTAAGGTTACACAACAGAATAGCGATACAGAAATTAAGACTGGGAAGTGCAGATAGTTAGTTCACCCTGAAACCTCGAGAGTAGCTGCAAGATCTGGTCTAGGACCTTGTCTGCGCGATCTTGCAGCGAAAACCCTCTCTCGGTAACTCAATCAAAATCGGAATGTTTCAAGACCCTTCAATTCAGCCTGCGCTATTCAATAACGCCAAAGAAACTCAAACAGTACATAGACAAGTGGTTCTCAACCTTTTGGAACTCATGGACCACTCAGAAAGTGTTCGCCTGCGTCAGGGACCACCGGTTTTCGCGCCCCACCCCCTCAAAGAAAAAACCTGATGACCGTTTTTAGTCATTCGCCCATATTTTGAAATTTCTTTCCTGTTTAGGCTATGTCCCAAAAAAACTGATGACCTTTTTTTAGTCATTCATTCCCTACATTCTTCTAATTTGCAGAATTTTGTCAATAGTCAATAGGCCTACCGACATTTCACGCACTTTTGTTGTGAAGAAACATAAAACGGTCAGCTAAAAAAATCCTTTATAAATTTTTCATTTCCTATTTCTGCTCGCGGACCACCTGGCATATGCTTGCGGACCCCCAGTGGTCCGAGGACCACCAGGTTGAGAACCGTTGACATAGACGCAATCTGAACTTCTGCATACAGATATATTTGCAGCAAATGGCGTGCAAATAAAGCCGACAAAGTCCGCGGCCTCAGTCTCAAACCAAAGCGAAATACGAAAAACAAGGCTGTTCAGACCGTGCTTCGGGCTAAGCCCCTCGCATCAAACAACATTCTGAAATCTGAACTCTTTACCCAAATTGGACAAATTTCACCGAGATCACCGATCCCCAATCTGTGGGGTTTCAATTCGATCGCCATCCCACTTACATATCAACTGCCAGTAACTGTTTTCAAATGAATAAACGCACTGTTTACTTGAATCGACCGATACTTAATACAAGATTATGTTACGAGGGATATAATATGGATGTCTTGCGAATAAGTAAGCAAATGCATTCCGACTCCTGTAAGAGCGATGGTCTGCACTTTGCGATCTGTATGTTTTTGCAAATCATATAAGAAAAAGATACAAGCTGACAAGAAATGACTGCTAAGACCGTACACTGAAAACAAAATACATGTAATTACCATTTCTAAATCTGGAAAAATGACCATTTTTTATAGATGCAATCTGACAAAATTGACTACTGTAACCACGCTGGCGAAATCTGAAAAATGACCAGCTAGAAAAAATCATTTAGGTAAAGACGCGTCACAGTCTTGCCCGAATACGAGACTCGACCAGCGTTGCATATGACAAGTAGAACTACAGTTGTTAAATTGGCATTCATGAAAAAAAAATAACCATACTCAAAAGTGGCTTTTCCAATC
Organism: Dendrobaena attemsi; assembly: GCA_034693945.1. Taxonomy (NCBI): domain Eukaryota; kingdom Metazoa; phylum Annelida; class Clitellata; order Crassiclitellata; family Lumbricidae; genus Dendrobaena; species Dendrobaena attemsi. The sequence continues at coordinate 5,072 of JAQFXW010005932.1, read as the reverse complement.
TCGTTTACTCTCTATAGTCACTTCACACTAGCGCCACGGTTGACTCAAATATGACAACTCGTAACGTGAAAAAGTGTAAGATTCTTGAAGACACCAAATACGTGTACTTATTACCGTACTCAAACGTACAAAATGTCTACCTGCTAAGCATTGCATGTACTTACCCGCATACTGAAAGCGTACTTATGTAAATACTCATGAGTAGCTAATGGTTGAAGATGTTTAATGTAACGAAAATCGGGCAGTGCTATGCGTGCACTTACCCGTAGACACGACAACATACTTGTGTAAATGAAACGACAGCATACTTGCGTAAATACTCGTTAGCGAAAATACGATAATCTGCTGCGTAGATGCATTACTAACCTGCATACGTTATTGTCTGCATACTTATTCGTACATAAACTCAGGCCGACTCTTGCAGCATTGCATGTACAAAATCTGGATAATTATCAGAATACTCGAGAAAATACTCAAACAATTAAGGAAACATAATAAAACAGGTAACCAATGTTTCTCTAACAACATTGCAAAGTACCTATACGGTCCAAGATCACTTCATCTTTTCTTAAGACCACGTTCTTTTCTCATGGGATCGCCTTCATTTCCCACAAGACCACTTTCTCTTCTCTTAAGACCGCTCGCTCTTCTCATAAGACTGCCTAAATTACTCTCAAGACCGGTCTCTATTCTTCGAGGACTCCATCGTTTATGATCAAACTCCGGCAGTTTCAGTCCAAAGCCAAGACCTATGAGGAACGGCAAAACGAGAAGCTTGTGAAACACCAGAAGCCGTTATGGCTTCATCTTGCAAAAATGATGCCATCGTTATTTATAGCACAACCTCTTCGTAAACCCCATCCAAGACGGCTGCCAAGAACCCCTTTCCACTACACACATATTCTCGTACATACTCGATCGTACAGACCATAATTTCATAATACATAACCAAACATTACCGTTCGAAAATTTAACAATTGTACAAACGAAGAGATATAAAAATACGCGTAGGTCGTTCGTTGAAAGATGCATAATATACATACGTCGCATTAATCTGTCACAAAGATACGTATATATCCACCTGGTATACAACATAGATACATATCATGTATGTATTATACATACATACATACACACAAACATATATATAAATATCATTCATATGTCTAAATAACCATAACCATAACCATAATTTTTATGGTTATAAATATATGAAGATATCCTACAATATATAATACATATATATATATAATTGTATATATATTTATATATATTACTCTGTATGCATGGTTCGATGCAGCGTCACTTGGAAACAGCCCAGTTGTTTTCGCTCTGATAATAAAAATCTGAGGGAACCTATTGCTGCGAATGGCGATCTTTCCCCCGATACGTCGCTCCTCACTCCGCCCCGCTGAGGGTGATTTCCTCAACAGATGGCAGCTCAACGAATGACGAATCCTGTTGTCGCCATAGAAACTTCGTCGCCATAGGGAATAATAATCGCTGCCACCAGGAAATAGTTACAACGAAGACGTAACCCATCGCGATGGGATATCGTTGCCGTGGAGAAATCACTTCCAGGATAATCTGTTGCCACGGAGAAATCGTTGACATGAAGATAACGTTCGCTATGAAGCAATCGTTGCCACGGAGAAATCGTTGCCATGACGACAACGTTCGCTGTGAAGCAATCGTTGCTTTCGTGGAGAAATCGTCGCCACGGCAGAATTGCTGTCGTGGAGATATCGTCACCTCGGAGAAGTCGTCGCCACGGAGATATCATTGCCCGTAACGAGAAGCTACCGCCGGGATAATTTGCCGCCATGGGGGGAAATCGTTTCTACGATGAGCGACCCTCATAAGCCCTGTAACACGATACAGACGGCCGTCAGCTTCGCTACAATTTCTCACAAAACTACAGTCTGTTTGATTTGAAATGACATTGCGTCTCTTCAAAAACAAACCAGTATTTAAAGAAAGCCTCTCTCTGTCCCTCTCCCAGTATTAACGAAAAATTGTACAGAGAAGAGAAATTTCGATTGTACGAAAAGCCGGCGACAACTTATTTCGTTACCTTATAAGAATAAGCGAAGTTCCTCAAAGAAGTTGGTTAAGTCAATAAATAAATCAAAATTTCTCTAGCGCCTCTTCAAGATCCCTACTCGCACCAGTGACATAGCTAGCGAGGGGCAAGGGAGGACAGTTGTCCCCGGGCGCAGGGTTGGAGGGGGCGTAAAATCGGGAGAATGTAGGCGACTTTTTCCGGAAATGGCATAAATCTGATCATTTTTTCGCGATTTTGCCGAGAAAGGGGGCACAAATTCCGAAAATATATGTGATTTTTTTAAAGTCATCACTTTATTTTGCGTAGAAATGGGACACACAACTTCGAAAATAAAAAAAGGTCATCAGTTTTTTTTAGAGGATAGGGGGGTGCAAATTTCGGGATTGTCTCCGGGCGCAAAAGACCCTTAGCTACGCCACTGACTCGTACTAGTATTCAGGCGTGATGTGTCCAGTCCTCTCCCTCACCGTCTCATCTTCTCACCAACAGCGTAAAGCGAGTGCACAAATAACAAATAAGTCGATCCCTCAACAATAGCAATTTATATAGCGTTCCTTCACGGGAAGACTTCCTTAAAGTGGGAGGGGTTCAGTGGGGAGATGGCTCAGTGGGGAGGGGGGTTAAATTGGGGGGTCCATGTCGTCTCCTCCGAGCCTAGGCCCTGGATAAATCTGAACCACGGAAGAGGGAGCGACCCGATAAGTCGCCCTATATACCAAATGATCATAATACCATCGTCAAAGCGATAAGTCAAATCCTTCTCACGTGGTCGCTCGATCTGTGCCCTGCTGGACCGTCGATGACCATTTGACCGCGTCCAGCGTCCGCTACGAGCGAGTAGGTGTCTGTTCCCAGGAGTCGCCTCTGGCAGAGCGCTCGATACTCGTCGCTGCAGATCTTCTTCCAGATGTAGTAGAACTGGATGCACTGCTTCACCGATTTTGTGCCAACCTTCGAAACGGAAACGACTTCCGGTCATTACTTCTCGTAACACGGTCACGATATCGATGACAGTAAAAGATTAAGATACACGATGAAAATATTAATTAATAGTAAAAATAATAATTATACATACGATAATAACTTGACACAGTGGCGTAGCTAGGGGAGGGCGAGGGGGACAGTTGCGATTTTTTCCGGAAATGGCATAAATCTGATCATTTCTTTGCGATTTTGCCGAGAAAAGGGGCGCAAATTTAGAAAAAAGGACGATGACCAAAAAAAAGAAAGGCTTCAGTTCTTTGAAGGATAGGGGGCGCAAATTTCGGGATTGGCCCCGGGCGCAACAGACCCTAGCTACGCCACTGACTTGACAACAATAAAAGCGATGCTATTGATAATAATTATAATGAATATACACGGAAAAATATGGAACCCCTATTGATTATGTGGATGAAAAAACTAAAGTAGGCTTAGATAATCATCAATTAAAAAATCTTAACAGATTTTTAATCCCATAATATTAGATGACTACTATACATATAATTTATGTGTAATTTATAAAGACAGTTGCTCCAATAATTTTGTTGTTTTGACGTAAAAATTATGTAACAATTTGAACACCCTTTTCTACAAAAACATTTTCATTCATATATTATTATCTACTATAGATTTTTCATCCATATGGTAGGGTTCCATTTTTTTCCCGGAAACACTGTACACGTCTATCTGTCTTTCTCTCTGTATATCTGTCGTCTGTCTGCCTGTCATTCTATTCATTTGCTTTCTGTCTGTCTGTATGTCTGTCGGTCTATTAATCATTGATTTTTCATCCATATGGTAGTAGGGTTCCATATTTTCCGGACACTGCATAGTAATGAAAATAACAGGCATGACAGGGAACTAGGAAAACTGAAGGTCTTCAACAGATAGATCTCTTAATTTGAGGAGAAACTTCTCAGACCCCAGCAGAGCAACAAACTTTGCACTTGTCAAATTTTCAGCAATTTCAACAATATCGTTAAATCTTCAATTAAAGTTGCAGAAAATGTTGTCTTTAATTTAACAAAAGATAATTTAACAAGATAGCATCATCCAAGCGTTATCCAATACAATGATACTCTGCCAAGAAATCATAGCAAGCTACAGCTGCCACCATCGAGGTCAATGTATTGACTAGAGAGAGTATGGCCTATCTATGATCAAGCGATCAAATTCAAATGGCCTCGACCCGGATGCCAGCATTAATACCACGTGACCTCGCTTTGTCCAATCAGCTCTCTACTAGGCCTATCCTCATTTAAATAGCCACGTCATCAGGCCACTGCGCTTGACCAATCAACAACGACATCTTATTAATAACAGCCAATCAGCCGTCTTGGAAGCAAAACTAATTTAAATAAATATATCGCGAACTGCTAAATCTATGGAATCTATAATTAAATGTGCGGGCATACGGTCGCTGCAAAAACGACTGCTGAGGAGATAGGCCATACTCTCTCTAGATTATTATATAATCTCTTTGGTCTATGCATGCCAGGCAGTGATTAGTCTAGACCAGCATAGGGCAAAGTCCCTCCCCCAGGATTGGCATTCCTCAGGAAATTTTTGTTATAGGGTATAGTGAAATAAGAGGATTTTCCCTCCCAACTTCCGTGATTCCCCCTGAAGAGGGGGACTAGATTACAGCTTGAATGCCATGTTGTCGATCATAGCCTGAAATCCGTGCCAGTGCAGGAATTTGGTCACCCCACCTAGCTCGGCTACAAATGTATTAAGAGTATAAAGTTGCCAACATTTATAATTGGCAGCCTCGAGGCAATCTTAAGGGACAGCTCTTTTCTGCTTTTGGAGCATTGTTACTGTACATGTTATAAATATGGAATTCTCTCCCTTTAGAAATACGAAACTCGACAAATTTGATTAGTTTCAAACGAGGTTTAAAAGCCCATAATTATAATTAACTCTGTACCTGACTCTGTGGATTACTGTTTTAGTTAGAATTGCCATTCACTGTTTGATTTGTTAGTTAAGTTAGTTAAGTTACTGTTTCTGCAGATTGTATCTA
>JAQFXW010005931.1:0-10112 GCA_034693945.1 Dendrobaena attemsi | reverse complement strand
TTTAGTTTTCAAGGAGTTATTGACAAACATTTAGTGTAAAAAAATTGCTGGATTTTAGGCTCTGCCAAAAATGCGGCTTAAAATGTAAATTTGAAAATAAATAACATTATTGTGATCGAAGCGCTGCAGTCAATTAGAACCCGTAGTGAAACGCGAACCTGGAGAATAAATTGATGCTAATTGGAGCTATTAATAGATCGTTCCGCCAGACACTACTGTTACATTGTTACGATGGGAATTAGATATGTATTCACCACCTTTGCACCTATGCCATTCGATATCTTCGGTCGCAGAGGATGCTACTGTTTGTCTTATGAAAAACTTAGAACCCATCCACGCACCTGTGACGAGCTATCAAATTACGCAACTTCATTACAGCGTAAACATATGAGATGTCTTCACGCACCTGCTTTAACTTTATTAGTAGATCCTTAGTTCAATTTGTAACAATTGTAACAGGTTCAATTTCGGTTTAGCGAATGGCTTGCCTGACGATGCATTAATCTGATATTAGGTTCACGTATTAATAGACGATCGACACGCGTCGCAGCCAATCATAAGCCTCCTTTCTTTCCAAGTGCCGAGAAACTGCTGCTGTAGGAATGCATTGAAGATGGAATGACTTTGTAAGAGAATTGATATCGATGTATTGATTCTTCTTCTTGTAGCGAAGCTTCAGGTTTTATTCTTCTCAATATTTCTTCTTTCGACTAAGCAATTAACGATGGTTTTCCTCTGCATGATGAAACAATGCCTTTGGCTGCATTGAGACAGAACATAATTTTTTATTTGGGTGATATTCAGGTATACATTTAGCCGTACCTATTATATTATTGTTGAGGACTTGTAGTTAGCATCTTCTTGATATTAAGAACGGGCTCTTATTTCATGCAATCAATTGAGATTCAGTTGTCATTCTGTGACTCAACTTGTCTGTTTCAGTTGTCTTTCTGCTCTGCTGGGTCCCCTTCTTCACCATAAGCATCATCAGCGCCATCTGCATCCGATACGATCTGTTCGAGGGAGGAGGCGTCTGTCAGATCGACCCCGTCGTCTTCGCATTCTTCGTCTGGCTCGGATACATCAACAGCTTCCTCAATCCAATCATCTACACCATCTTCAACGTCGAGTTCCGACGTGCCTTCACCAAACTCCTCCACCATCCATGCTCCAAACGATAGACACAACAATCATCCATTCAATTATACGTCACACTCAGCAGGAGAGTCCACACCGACACACGACCATCCCACAACTCAACTGACATCTGTTGGCTAAAAAAGTTTCATCTGACCTTCGTTTCAGTTCAGCGGGAAACTCAGTTTCAAACGAGATGCATCACTTAGGAGAAGCGGGCGTTGTGGTCGGGTGTTCGATTCCATGTAGGAATGGTAATGCATGTAAGATACACATGTATGTACAGTATACAGTGTACATACAATGTACATACATAAATAGGCATACATGCACGCAGTGCAAATGAGTTCAGACAGATGTAAGTGTTTGTACTGTATGAATGCCTCGTAATGGTTTTGTAGTAAGCAACACGCAATGAATTACCTTATGCTAAATTGTTTACACTTAACTTACACTACCTTACAAACAACACGATCTTTAGCTTCGAGTTAATTCTTGCCGAAATTCTTATCTTTACAATTCTTGAACCTAATTTTTGCATTGTATTGCTTTGGCCTCTTTATCATTTCCTCTTGTCTTACTCTGTCTTGCCTTACCTTACCTGACCACATTTTGCATGTATCAGGATACTAGTGGCACTCCTCTGTCATCTCAAGAAAGCGCTGTACTTATCTAGTGGATTAAAATATAGAATTTAATACGACGGAGAACAGTTTGCAGACGTAGCACATTGCCTGAAGGACAAGTGTGTGCAGAGAAGTTCACGAGAAGCGATAAAAGGCTCGATTTAGTCTGTGACAGTTTGCCAACGACAGATCTGTCCATGGGTCAAAGAACGCAACATTCACCAGCAGCTGAATCGAGACTGATGCTCCACCACGACACGTGGCCTATACTCCTGCTGCTGAACAACAAAGACAGAGTCAGAGTGTGATGTCCTTGAAAGTGATATACGCCCTGCAACAGGAAGTCAATGTAGCGTTACGAGCATATAATTCTTTTTCGGTTATATGCTTATATTTGGAATCGTTGTCCATATACTAACCTCATACCATATCTCACCTTTGTTCTTCGGGTGCTCTGTCTTCTTCCACCGCTTTCTATGTTGCCGGAATGTTGTTAATTTCTTCCACCGTTCTCAGGACTTTATTATTTCTTCTTCAGTCGCACGCACTGTATAATAATTATGTTACGCCATGTGGCATAACTTATACATATTCCATATATTTGATTAAGACTTTCCTAATTCATATTCAGATCTAGGATCACTGTTCGCAGTTATAATATGATAGGTAGATGATAGGTTTAACATCTCTCTTGTATATTTTCCCTAATTGTCTGCAACCCAGAGTTTCCACATCTCGACTAATAGATGATCTCGCAACTCTTCACCGTTTACTTTTAGATATAGATTAAGTTTCCTTTTATAATTGCAAGTTGCTACTTAAGTTTCAGTCGATGACCTAACATTAGGTTTCAGACTATCCAATTTCATCTAGATTTGGCATCTCATCTTTACCTCTGTTAACATGCTCAGGACCTATTTAGAGGGGTTAGCGGGTTCAAACCCCTACCCCGAATGCAAATTTCTTACTTTGTAATGCAAAATTCTTTTGAATTAAACGTTTGAATTTTTCTGGCCACATCGAATGGGAAACACCTCTCGAAATTTCGTTGGCTACGCCTCTGTGCGAACATTATTTCACGTTAAGCGTCGTTTGTTGCTATTCCAGTAAGTTTACGTCGATTAGTTTACTTGTTAACAAGAATCTTAAGAAGAATAACAATCGAATCTAAGAAACGGTTAGGCCTACGACATTGTTACTTTGTTAGACCACCCTTCACTGGGAGTGATCAATATTATCTTTACAATATAATATTTCAGGCAAGCGCAACGTTATTGTCGTGTGAAAACTGACATGCTATATACCGATCTGCTGGAAAGAAAACAATCGGACAGGGTAAAACATATAATTAAACTGTGTTTTGTAAAGATGCTTGCAGCATGAGAGCTAGCAGAAATTGACTTGTTTTTAATACTAAGCTTATTAAAATTTGAAAAACATTTTAATAATACTATGTGAAACACATAAGAAGTTGTGATGACTTTAGACAGTTCTAATGTACATTAGATAATACCTGCATAAAGAATAATTATGGTCTCTGGAAAGATCTTCAACGACGAAACAAATTACGTTGCATTTTAGGTCATTGTTATGTTGATCATGGAGGTACTGCCTGAGTAAATCTATGCTATCGCTCTGAAATATGCCATGATATTTGTCGGCATATTTGGCTTGGCCTATCAGAAATTCGCAAACGGACAGACCTGGCAATGCGAATAATTTTAAAAAGTTCTTTCAAGGTTAAAGCTACAGTTTCTTTTAGCTTGATATAGTGCTTAAATTTCGACGCATACAGCCTATATTGAACGGATCTGATAGGCTTCCTGAAGAGGCGCTATACATATAGGCCTATAACTTTGAGAAAGAACTCATTTAAAATTACTCATTAAATCTAGTTCAAGCGCGTAATAGCCCAACCAAATAGCCTAGATGGTAAGCGTTAATGTGTACAAGTAAATTTCGCAACCAATCAGAAGTCGCAATTTAACTAAACTAATTAGCTGCACGATTGTCTGTTTGAAAGAATAATCGAGAACTGAACATTAAGACATTCTAGCGATGTGAAAATTGTAGGCTACACAATGTTAGACGATGGTTGAAATGCCCAACAATGAGACCCGTGTTTGGGTCAACGAAACAACTTCAGTTCGATATGTCGTGTATATTTCAAGTTAGTAGTAATGGGCATATGAGCACTAGTAGTTGACAGTAGGCCTAATTGTAAACGGTCGAAGCCGGCTATAGATATGTCCGAAACGCAGCTGCCAAGTTTCTTGACGGGCGTGGCTTTTAAGCCAAAGCAACCTACGTTTTATGTCAAATGCGGGGTTAAATATGCCAATCAAGTGGACTACCAACTCTGTCGATGCTGTTATTGAAATTGCTGGAAAAACTATCAGCAGAGAATTTATGATAATAATTTGTAGAAACATGGAAAGGCTTCAAAAACCAAAACAGCATCGCGAAATCCTTTTACCCTACCTGGCGATATTCAATGTTATGCTGACATACCTTCCAGCCTTTCAAGCAGGCGTGATTCGGCAGCTGGCGCCACTGGAACTGAAGGAGGAGGAATATAAATTATGGAAGAGCGACAATATTACGTGAATGATTGATTAGGCTGTAGCAGGATAGGAATGCGTGAACGAATATCTTAAAATCACGGGAAAGTTTGACAATCGCGAACGACGCGTGACACGAAAGCACAACAATAACTGTGTATTACTCCATAGCTAGCGATCGATGACTAAATAAACTAACTCATAACTCTGCAGAAATTCGAATATTTTAGGCCCGAAATAGAATAATTATAATTATATTCTTGACTTATACAGAGAGTTGACCGACCATTCGTTAAGTTTTATTGCCTGTTAGCGTTTTGATCCTAAACTCAATTTACATTGGACTGAATGCATTTTAGATCTTCTAAGACTGATTATTCTCCCTCCATAGACAGACAGACACTGAATGCAGATCTGATTGGCTTAGGCCTAATTGTTGTTAATTAGGAGGTTTACTTGATTTAGTGATTGAATCATATTTTGTGATTGATCTCCTAACCATATCTTCGAGGCAATTTCCTTAGGCAAGGCGCTCATAAGACATCTCTTACCAATGTGTGTTGATCGTAGTTTAAAGAGCATGATGATAAACGTCTATAAGGACTGTCAATGATTTGTAAGAATCAGTTAATTGCATATACTGCAGAAAACCACGGTCACATGCGCATTTTAATCACTTAAGCCTCAATCCAAACTTGGAGAGAAACCTTGCCAAGAGATGATTTTGGCCATATTAACTTTAGTTTAACTCGTGGTCTCGTATATTTATAAGCTTTGAATCGACTTGAATATTCGCACTTCCGACTATTTTCCTCTCATTTAAGCTAATAACTATCCTAACCAGAGGCGTAGCCAGACACTGATTGAGGGGGGTTCCGCGGGGAAAACTGATGACCATTTTTTAGTCATTCACCACAATTTCGCAGATTTTCGGGTCATCTCCTTCTGTGAACTGTACTATTCCCATACAACTTTTTTTAAACTATATCGAGGTTTACTTAAAAATTAAATTGGAGGCAAATAATTTGATCGGTATCTCATCCCTGATGACGTTTCTTTTGACGTTGTTGTTGCACTACGAAATGAACTGAAATCGAAATAGCAGCTTTAGACTTTAATTACCTAACCAATAACAGCAAGGTATAATTATAATAAGAAAATCGTTTAGCATCCGAATTACAGAAGTCTAGAAAGAAAAGCAATGATTTCTGATCTACCGTTGGACTATTTCTTGTAACTTGTCCTTTATAGCAGTCATAGTAATAATGTTTGTATCGTTGTTTATGTCCACGACTCTTTGAAGTCTACAAGTTTCTCATTCGCATTCGATCGAGTCCAGTATCCACTGGATCCACGTATACCAAAGTCTTACCTTCACCTCACTGTGGTGAGAGGGTGAATAGACAATTAGGGGATTGACTGGTGAGGCCATTAGTGGAGAAGGCCTTGACCGAAGAATCATGGCCCTAAAGAGCTACTACGTGAGGTGGACCGGCTCACCAGCAGGGACTCTATCGTAGTAAGCAGGTGTTGGAAGGTCATCTAAGAGCGAAAGTGGTCGATAAATAGGCCCACCGGCTTTCTTACTCTGCCGCATGGGAGGACTGGTCAGTGGTAACTACTCGGCAAAAGACCAAGACATATCAACATGAAACTGAATGTTGGGACTTCATCGTCGTCGCACGCCTGACGGACGAAAAGAGTATCCACATAGCGATTGTAGGCTGCTTTCAATTTATGATCGTTCGCATTACATTGACTTATTCCCTATAGTAACTACATTCTCAACTAAACGTTTCTTCGAGATAGACGCAGAAGGACAGAGATAACCAGAGATCTATGCACAGAGATGTACACATAAAACACGTCGATAAAAGGAATGTGTTAAACAATTTGACAGAAGAGATGTGCAGATGAAAAGAGCAAAGACAAAACGGAAATAATGAGGAGAGACGTTAATTTTAGTTGCTAACGAATTAAAATGTTAAAGTAGAGGTGTAATACGATGTCACGTGTTCTCTCGTCAACAGCAAAAGCCTCTCCTAGATGTCAAAGCTTTTGGTTCTTAGCTGCGAGTATAGCGAGTTGACTTCCCATGAGCCTTCGAGTCAACGAGTGAGTTGTAGTTAAGAGCGCCTTTCATAAACAACCATTGCTTATGAAAAGCTGTGCTTCGTTTGTCTCCTTGCTTCTTCGTTAGGTGGAACTACAGTAGACGCAATGAGTCGCTAGCAGCCACCTCCGTCTTAACGGTGGTCGTATACGTGTCGTATGTTCGGCTGCAGCTGTCAAGGATCGCCATCGATGCATACTTGGAGGGATCGGCTGTGGCTGCGCTGGCTCCCTCCGCACCGCACGGTCCGTGGACGGGTCCTGCTCGAAAGAGACCCTTCAGCGTCTCACGGAACTGACGACTCATCGCGCAGTAGATGAAGAAGTTGAGAGGATAGCTGACGAGGATGAAGAAGTTGATGAAGAGAGAGGCGACACTGGCCGACATCGGATCCATGAGGATCGTGTCCTGAATGTTCTCTACGATCATGACGATGAAGAGAATGGCCAGAGGAAACTCAACGACAAGGAAGACGAAGACGACAGCCACCAACATCATCGTAGTTACGTTGCTCTCCGCCAGACGACGTGACTCAGTTCGACGGTTCTGCTTCAGCAGCTGCTGACGCCTCAGTCCAGCCACTCGCATCGTCTGGACGAGCATTGCGTTCATGAAGACGAGTGCTGTGCAGGGAACGAGATGGATGAAGACGACGCGGAACCAATAGTAGACGTTGAAGTAGACGTTCAGGTTGTCTCCGATGAACTGCCAGTAGACGTAGCGACAGCTGACGACAGTCGATTCCGGATCGAGACGAGACTTCACGACAATCGGAATGTAGTGGACCTCGAGGAATCGTGAGATCTGCGAGAGGATGGCGACGGCGTAGATGAAGAGGACTGCTCGTACGGTGTTGGAGACGGTGCACCAGCGCCTCGCCTCCAGAGAGTGGCAGACGTAGATGTAGCGCTGAACGGCGAGTGCGACAGTTAGCCAGATGGAGGCTGTGTGGAAGGTGGTGGGCAGGAAGTCGGTCAGACAGTAGTAGGCGTAGCACCAGTCGTAGGGAACGTAGTCGGCGTAGTGGCCCCAGCTGAAGAAGTAGAAGTAGCAGGGAATCGGCCAGACTCCTGTCAACATGTCGGAGACGGCCATTGCAACGAGCAGCGTGTTCGTCGCACTGCGCATGTTCGGCTTGAACAGCACAGCACAGACGCAGACATTGGTGACTATGGTGAGTAGGACAAGGGCAGGTGACAGGTACCCGTTGACTGGTACCATGTACGGATTGAATTCCAGCAGAAATGGCTCACCCACCGTTGATCCGTTGTCTTTCTCTTCTGTCTCGTTCAACGAAGCTGGAGAGATGCTGGCGTTACTCATGTCTCTTGGTTGTATAATTCAGTCAGGTACACACTAGCAATTAGCTGCTGGATTATGGGACTGTGATGACGTGCTCCCTGCAGGTGATCTGAGACAGCTGTGAAGATCAGTCTCTTAGGCTGTCTCTTAAACTGTGGAAACCTGATGCATCTAATTACTAGCAGCGAATCTTTTCACAGCAAATGAAGATTTCTTCAAAGATTAAAATAATATTGATCTATGATGATGATTCTGAAGCGATTTGTCGATATACAAACGACTTTTCCAGTAGAACATTTCCGTTGTTATGTAGAATCCATTAAACGACGCCAGCTTTACTCTGGAAAGCTAAAATCTGTCTTAGATTTGCGGTCAGAATACTTGAGTCGTTGCAGTAACTACATGTAGATAGAGTTTGCTCAGACGGCAACATCGGCAGAAACGTGTTTACTGTTTAGATGTTACAACAGCAGGATAACACGTTTCTAAAGCTCTTGTATTCAAGTAACTCGTGAGACCCATCGGACACTGTACTTGCAGTGTCTTTCCAAGTGTCTATCGAGGGAGTTGTACCGAGATAACGAGTCGAAAGACGACGAGTGATTCTTCAAGCTGTTCTTAAGTGCATGGCAGATGCCATCAATTAGAATGTAGCGTTAGAACAATGAGAGGAGATATGCGCTTAATTCACCGTTCTGCCGACGGTTTAGTCTTCTTGTCTGTTTCATGGTTCACACAGCTGCAGTGTACGTGACTTGAACGTGAAACAACAGATGTAAAAGACACAGAGAACGGGAATCCATGCAGAGAGCGAAGAATCAGTTAGTCACGAGCTGAGCTGTGTTTGATTGCGTTGTCTTCATGGCATCACATCTTCTCCTTAAGTCTGACGACTGCATTTTGCAGAACTTGTCACAAGTTCACTCGAAGACGTCTTCGGTTGAGATGAGAAGCGACTGGTGTTACAAAGAACCTGGACGAAATGAAATCTTAAGACACTTTAGCGCATTTAACATCTGTTCTAAACTTCAATTCAATTCAATTCAAGCAGTTTATTGTTGTCAGTTTCAATAAACATCATCATATGCATGACAAGAATTTCGAACAACAAATGGAAAGTCCAGAAAGGTCTGTTGCAATACATTTCAAAACGACTAGATTTTTATTTTCCAGAGTACTAATAAGAACAATTTGCCAAGTGCTTATTGTTGCCTTGTGTTTTAAACAGCCAACGCTGAAGTCATGTTACTCCAAGTGTCTTATTCTGCAAAATGAAAATGTGTCCTAATATAGGCATAAGCTACAGTTAGACTAGATGCCTATATGGGTTACGTATTATTTACTTATGTATGGATTGCTTAGATTGTTTGAAGGATTGCTATTAAGAACATTAAGAACTGTAATAAATCCAAAATTTGCAGCCATTAAGCTATTTCTTTGGCTTTGTATATACATGCACATGTACTTACTTTACTCAAAGGGGATCATTGCAAGTAAACTGGTCTTGCGACTGCGTCCTGCAGACTTGATGATAGCTCTGGGTCCGCATCTGTCGGATGAAAGACTGGATGCCCTATCCAAGACCTCTGATCATCATTCACTGCTGCGATTTACTGATTACAAGAACGCGAAATCAACGATCGACTTCTTCATTTCCAAGACTCTGTACAATGACATTTACAAAACATGTAAGAATTTGATAGGTAATAGGCCTACGTAAACTGAATAAAAATTATGTTTCTTACTTTTTGCAATATGTCATCTGTTTATTCAGTCAATCGCTAATTTCGATTATTTTTATAGCACTCGTTCAAGATAATTATCTACTCAGAGAATTTAGTTAATTCATTTCGGAAATTTATATAGCGCCTCTTCAAGAAACCTACTTAGAGACGCCCCCAGCCCAGCCACGGTTAAATAAATCAGATTTAAGCCACTAGTCTTGCAAAATGTAGATAAGTTGCTCCGAGGGAGCAGGCGCAAATCTACAGGGAGTCCATTCCAGATCGAAGGACCTACGACTTGAGAGACTGGACTGCAAAGGTCACGCAGGTAAGAAGGAGCGCTACCAAAAAGGCAACGCCAGACATGCGCAGGAACCCTATATATGAGATACGCTGTGGGACAGAAAGCCAATGCAATACATCCCGCATGTATGCCGAGACGGAAGCATATTTTGGGATGCGCCCAATAAGACTGATTAATACGTGTAACGTTTCAATTAGGCCTACTTAACCTTTCGGTCTGTAGAATTTATCTCCAAGTAGGATGATTTAATATTCGCGACCTTAGGGCCTAGGGGAGAGTGCCCCAAGATGGGACGATTCACAGTATTTGCTCCAAATCACGTTTGCTGATTATATTATATATCTG
>JAQFXW010005930.1:0-10113 GCA_034693945.1 Dendrobaena attemsi | reverse complement strand
CATAGGCATATTGGCCAGAATAGCTCACTTGCTGCCTAAACATCCTCGGCTCAATCTGTACTACCCCCTTATTCACCAATATTTCACATACTCCAACTTACCCTGGGCTACATCGTATTCCTCAAGAAGATTAACTAAGCTGAACGTCTTGCAAAGAAGAGTGGTGCGGCTAGTGGCTGGTTCCTGGTACTCTGTACCCTCTGATGATATCTTTAAATTGTTCCATATTCTTAAAATTGATCAAATAAGAATTCAGCAAACTGGTGAATTCATTTTGAAGTATCTTCATAATCAATTACCTAGGGTCTTCAACAACTATTCAATACAACGGCTGCCTTAAACCCTTATCCCGTTGCTCTAATGCTAATGCCAGGGCGGTTTTTGCAAGAACTAATTCAAGGATGTTTGCAATTAAATGTGCTGGTCCTCGTACCTGGAATGAAATTCCTTTATCATAACACAATTTGCCAAATGTTCCACAGTTTAAAGCTAAACTAAAGACCTACTTAATTACGCTACTTGTTTAATGCTTGCAAATTTTCTTTAACTTAGTTAACTAGTTAAGTTTCGTAATGCTATACTTAATCATTAAGTGACTACTTTTGCCATATATATTTATTTCTGTTACAGGTCCATTGCGGGACCTAGGTCCCTTAAAGTCTTTTCGCCTTTTGTTCCCACTAATTTCATTTTCCAACCTGTCAATCTGTTTCTTTGGTTGATTTGTTTGCTTTGATTTTCTGATTTGATTTGTACAGTTGGGTTCAAATAACAATTACATTCATGGCAGGTGCAGTACTATGAGTGCTACCTTAATGGACCCCTTTCGTAGATGAAAGTAACCTAAAAATTCTGTTCTATTACAGTCTAGAATGCTATTCCCAGAAGAGCTAGAATTATTCTTAATAAAATTGATCTGAGGAATGGGATGAACATATAACAAGAGATTTTATTCATAAATAAAGATTAATTGACTTTATAATTTTGCCTACAGTTTTGAATAATTTAAGAATTGTATTTGAGAATATGAAAACAGAAGACAGTGGCAGTTTTTCTAGTTAGCAGATGGATTTGTTTCTGATTGATATTGCTGAGTTGTATGAAGTTTGCATTATGGGCAGCTAATGGACACACGAGTGTTTTGCATCTGGTAGACTAATTTTATTGATATCTCTTTTTTGTTTCAGACTTATACAAGAATGGTCTTCAGCGATTCCACTTCTTACCGTTTATCCCGATGCTAAAGGTAAACATTATTAGAATACATTTACATCTGATAAACATTATTAGAAGACAGTTACACCGGGTAAATATTAGAAGACAATTGCATCTATTGATAATGACAAAATCCCTGTGCATATGGATTTAGAAGTTTGTTACAAGAATTACAGGTAGTTTCAACTGTGTTTATATATCATGTATTTAAATTAGTGAATTAAGATTTCCATGGGTGTGATTTGCATGAATATTACAACTATTCTAACCAGAAAGTCTGCTAGATATCCCTTTTATATTCTGACTGAAACACAGAATACTGTAGGTATACATTGTAAATATATATTGATTCACAAGTGTCTACGGTTAGTGATTGTTTCATTAGACTTACAAAATGACTTTCTCAAAGACAAAATAAAAGGACATTAAATCTCTTGATACGAAAGGACAAGTAAACCTAAGAGACATTTTCTAAGATTTTGCCATGAGTTCGTTGTATTAGATAATTAGAAAGATATTAAATTCATAATATTTTTTGACATTTCTTCATTATGTTGAGTATCATATTTTATATAAATGATGGCATTATGGAATACAAAATACCTTTGAAGTTTGTTCAATTTTTCCTTTTGGTGTGATGGTGATGATGAGTTCTTTGCCCAGAGGCAGGTTCTATGGCTTGTGCCACATCAGGAATGAGATGAGTGAGGTGGTTTCCCGTTGCCTTCCTCACACACAATTATGGGTAAGCAACTTGTCCAAGGTCGCTACTTAGAGGCTCAAGTGGGGTTCGAACCTGCGACCCTTAAGTCACAAGGCATCGAATATCCACTGCGCCCCTTCGTCCCATTCCTGCTAGTCCGAGATTTAACTCTCTGAATGTCCGCCAGCACCGGGGCTTGAACCGCAGTGTCCTTAACCACAGACCTCCGCGGCCCGCACGCTTACTGATGTAGCTAACTGGGCCTTTTGTTGTAAATATGTATTATTGTGGTTGCAGGCTAACTGTGTTTCGATTAATATTAATTCACTTGATTACCGACGACTGGCTTTACCTGCTGAAGGCAACACTTACTTTTCGTAAGCTCTTTTGTTATCTTATAAATCTAGGTGTCTTGTCTTAAATGCATTGTGGAAATTGTATTTTATATACAGCATCAGTATGAACATGCCAATTTAAATATGTCATTCTAATTAGAATGTTTCAAACTTTACATTGTTTTTACTGATAATTCATTATCTCTGTGATTGCCAAATTCCAGGTTTCGGGTTTTTAGTAGTGTGTCTGCTACTGTCTGGTTCTGACATCAATTTATTTTGTTATGTATATGTTTTGTAATGAGTAGGTTACTCTACAAACATGACGTATTGTGATGTTAATGTCTTGATGTTAATGTTTGTTGTGAATGTCTGACAATGCTTGAAAATGTTTTGACAGGGCTACGGATTTTAACATCAAGTATGAAATGGACAGAGTATATGAAGAACTAGTCAGCCGGAGCACCGAAGGTTGGCTATCAGCTGTTCATAATAAATATTGTAATAAAGTGTTGTAGGATCCTATTTGTGGTTGCATTTTATGATCTAATACCTTTTAAGCATTATTCCTTATGTAGAGTTGCTTGCAGAATTTAATATTTGGTATGGTAATACAAATCCGATTTAGCTGTTATAATGGTTATCAAATGATTTATTACAGCATCATTAAGATAATGTTTACGGTTCACTCAAAGGTCACTTTCAAGTGAATCTGCTAAAGTTAGATTTGTAATTTATTTGACAGTCAGAATCTAATAGATAGGTGTACAGGCAGCCCATGATGTGTCAGAACGTGAAAACAGATTGACTCTTGAGTTTAGAACCGAATGATAGAAAAGAATTACAATTACCTATAAAACTGTACTAATAAACTAATAGTAAACTAATATATTTTTCTGAAAAAAATTCCATTTAATATTTCAGTTGAGGGTGCACGAAATATTGAAGTCATGGGCAGAACTCTAAGGTTTGAAAGGACTTGTGGCAGAATTTTAGACACAACATTTCATGAGTTATGTATGAGGGTAAGTTGTTCTTTAAAATTCACTTTGAGTGTGTATGTGTTGAGTGATAAAATACATTAATATTACTTTGTGGGCTACTTGAACTCATGACTTTTTGGCTGTGTCAATGGCTATGATAAGACATTTTAGATAACTAAGGGTCGTTGCTTTTATTAATTATTCAGTTCTGTGCATTTCCTCGGTTATTAAGGACTGGCACTTCATTGCATTCATTCATTTCGAACATTTATATATAGCGCCCCTTCAAGAAGACCACTCAGAGGCGCTTTATCTGTTAGTATGTGCATCATAGACATTGCAGTGCTCTGCACATGTATATCTAAAGTTATATCAAACTTTAATTTTAATGTCAAATGTGCTTACATTACTGTAGTGATATAGCTGTGTGCATATTGTTAGGACCGGGCCAGCATTAGGGGCTAAGAGCTAGTCAAACTGGTCCGTTCCTAACAGTCTGCCGATGCGCTTCGGTAATCGCGACGAGATGGTCTCCAGAGGTAGGCACATGTGGGATTAGGCCTACACGCATCTATAAAGGGACGGTAGTCCGTAGCCGAAGGGGGATTGCCGTTTTGTCTTTTGTTTGCACAAGAACGAATCTACAGTTCGTGCATTTCTGGTCCTATGTGACTTTATACTTCTCGTGTTGGCAATCTTCGTTTGGGTACATTCTGGAAGCCCATTTCTTCTTGATTCCAACGTAGAAGTTCTTGTCGTTGGTCTTCCGTGAAACAGTCGACGGACCAATGCTTCTTCTTGCTGTAGATCAGTAAAATTCTGTATCGTTCTTTACATATTTTAATGTATTGCGTAATCAAGTTTTGTTTTATTTGTCTTGAATTAAAACTTTTAACTTCATTGAAGAATTGACTTAGAGTCTTTTGTGCCACTTAGGTAGACCTGTTAGAGCATAGAATCATGGAATATAACTTAGACTAATTAAAATAGAGCCTTGAACCTTTAGGGACCTAACAATATGTCTTATTTGCCTGATAATGCAAGCTTCACTAAACATTACTAGTTCTACTACACATGATACATTTCTGCAATCATACCCATGAACACTGGATGGGACCCTTTAGATCTCTGAAGATATTCCATTTTTTTATATCGGTATCGTACATTCCCATGTGGCACATTGGTGAGAATGGTATTGCCTACAAATTATGGATATGGTAAAGAGGTCTAAAAGTATTGTATAACACCAGCATTCTTGTTTTTAATCATGTCTTTTCAAGTGTAAGGCAATGTCTATATAATGCCTGTATGTACCATTTGCAGGCTTTGGGTGCTGTTGATTACCTCGAATTGAGCAAACACTTTGATACGATTCTCCTCCGAGACATTCCGTGCTTGTCGCTGGAGAAGCGATCGGAGGCACGTCGTTTCATTACTCTCATTGACATGTTCTACGACAAAAAGGTTGGCAAAGTGATGAAGCATGCTTATTCAAACAAAAGATAATTTTCTCAAGCAATTTATTGCCTGCAAAATGTCTGAAATTCTGCATTCTCACTGATCCAATATTCATTTGTGTTGTTGATTTCAAATCAGAACGGTTTGTTGCTACTTGAGTTGCGTTATCGCTGTCTCTGTTTACTCATTTTCAAAAACTTCTTCTTTTATTGGATATGTTCATTTTTCAGGTTAGAGTAATATTTTCTGCTGAAGATACGCTGGATAAACTTTTTCGGGCTGGTAATCTGTCTGAATATGACCGTCATCATGCAAAAGTTCTCATCGGTGACC
Organism: Dendrobaena attemsi; assembly: GCA_034693945.1. Lineage (NCBI taxonomy): Eukaryota > Metazoa > Annelida > Clitellata > Crassiclitellata > Lumbricidae > Dendrobaena > Dendrobaena attemsi. The sequence continues at coordinate 5,086 of JAQFXW010005930.1, read as the reverse complement.
TCAGAATCAACCGGGTATTTATTCAAAATTGACGTTTTTCACCTTTACGAGAAATTGGATCTGACTTATAAGTGCTGGTTTGCTTCAAAAAGGAAGTTTTACCTGACTTTTCATAGATTGAACCTTGACCATAGCAGTGCTTAATTGCTGTTTTCACGGAGCACTGACAATTTGCCGCACATGGAGTCATGAAGTTCCTTAGATTGTGCATCTGTTAGAATTGTAATTGTAGATGTGCCTTGATAAAGTAGACATGCCTAGAATATATTTCGTAATTTTTACACAGTGCAGTGCAAATGAGGGTTTGTTCCGTTGGTGCGGGTGTGGTGAGACTCCACTAGAGAGATAAGGTTTGTTGGATTTGGATGTTCAATGTTCATGCAATGTTATATGATCTGGATTTTTATAAGTGTTTGTCTCAATGTGTTGTCTAGGGTGACAGTAATGAAACTGCCAGCCTGTTCACGGGTGAGGAAGAGTTGTTTGCTTTTGAAAGAACTACTTCACGAATGACGGAGATGTCGACGGCTGCCTATTGGAGTCAAACTGAAACACCCATTGTTACGACCGACAATGAATCTATAGATGAAACACGTCATGCCAAAGCCTCCTAATGTCTCCAACTCGCCTATCGTATTTATCTGCTAACATTGCTTGAATTTAAAAGAGTTTACGTTAATGCATGAAATTGCATTGCCATACTTAAATCTCTTCAGAGGCATTTGCAATTCTCAAAGGTATGTCAGTTTACATTCACCAAAGGGTTTTATGTTAAAATTTAATCAGTTGGTTTGACGCATATACTTCACATTTCTGGGTTTTATGACAGGAAATTGAATTCACAGTTGCTACAGTGGCACTTTAAGCCCAGATATCTTAAATGTGGTCTGTGGTATACACTGATATAGTATTGTATTTAAGTAGTGTAGAGCGATGTAAATATCTTGTGATGTAGAGTTCACCTAAGGTTGTGTAAATATAAATTCATCTGATGTATTGTGAAAGATTCTTATGTCACCTTCTCAGATTTTCCTGTAATTCTGGTTTACACACTTCAACTAGACGTAGCTTCCTGCACTTTTTAAAATCAATGTTCCCTCAAAGATTTGCACACGACCACACAGCGGCGACTTCCCATCTGCATAAGCACCTTTGATTCCCTTCACAGTGGACATCACAGATGGGAATGTCTTAGTGATTGAAAATTACATGTAGGCAACTGGTCATTTTTAAGTTCAAATTTTATAGAAATGCATTCACTCCGCCTTCAACTGTTTTAAATCTTTAACACAATAGCAAACAAATTGCATCACACACTTATTGTTAAGACGATATAATGTTGCCAATGCAGTCACTGTTCAGCAGATGATAAGGCTTGCACACTGGCATGTTTGCCTTAGAGGGAACATTTTTAGACTAGTTGCCATATTGTTCTGTAGCATTAAACCTCTGATTCTGTATTGATTGTCTTCTTTGTAGATATCTGAGATGTTTAGTTATTGCTTGTTGTGCCTTCAAATCTGTGGGTGCACAGGTGCCCTCTAAGTAGGTTTCTCGAATGGGCGCTATGCAAAGTTTCAAAATGAATGAATGAATGAGTATTAACATTTATGGACCAGTTAAAAATTGATGTGTTCTTTATGTGACTGATGTAGACCATCTCAGTAGAATTTTTCCTATCTGTTAATGTGCTTATCGTGCTATTGAACGATCTTTGTGTTTGTTCCAATGGGCAGGTAATTAATAGCTTCTAACTGGCAATCATTGGAGCAATAACTGGCAATTGCATTAGTTGTTTGCATTTTGTGCTCAGGTTTCTAATTTACAGAATTAGTATTTGTTTTGTATAATATTCTCTCTAAGAAGTGCATATGACGATTGTGAGCATTTTCCGAACATTTACAGTTGAAGTGAAAATGACAGAAATTTTCTATGTATAATTAATCGAGTGTTTATTTAGCACCTGCAAAAATATGCGATTATACAGCTGCTCAGTACTTGTGTATAAGATCACAAATCATACAAAAAGATAGTAGCATTTTTGTACATCTGACTAACTAACCCAGTGACTAATTTACCTTTTCATCCTATATGTCTGTTTAGTCACTGTTTTGGTAATTATTTCTATATTATCATTTTTAGAAACATTATTTATTGGATTCATAAGTGCAGCATTCTGTTTTCAGATCATAATAATACGAACAGAATTAATGTATTAGTCAACTGTAAACAGCTATTGTTTACAGTTGACTAATACATTAATTCTGTTCGTATTATTATGATCTGAAAACACGTCAATGTGAAGCTGTTTACTTTGTAGTCTAGAACATTTTGAGTATCTAACAAGATCTATAAATGCACAACTGCGCTGTCTTCCATTTATAAAAATATGTGTTTTATAACAGTTTGAAGCTGTTTGCGGAACAACAGTTCGCAAGAGGAGAAGGCACATTAGACACTAGAAGGAAGGCACTTTAGGCTTGGTGTATGGAAGCAGCAGAAGCACAACAATCACTCGTTCTAGTAGTGTATAAATTTACAAACACAAAATCTTAATATCTTGTGCAGATGATTAATCTATCCAAATGTAACATTTGGTCAGTTGGTCACTTTAACTAAGGTGCAAGTATGTGTAGACACCCATAACATTGCCCAAAGTTATAAAATTGAACAAATTAAGTTATACTTTCAGCAATTTCCATAACTTAGTGCAGTAACATTGCTGATGATTTATTTATCAATACCTAATACAACATCAGTACTCTATGTGCCTGTTGTTATAATGGAAGTCAGGCACTATACCAGTGATAAAGTTACCTTAGGCTACCATCACAGAATCAAGCCTGATAGCCATATCGTGTTTGGCTGTTTGTTTGCAGACTGTCTTTGATGATGTGTCACATTTATTTTCTCAAAAAAACTATCACATTACATGAAAAATTCACCAGGTGTTTATGCAGTGTGGTAGTTCTTAGTGACAGTCAAGACAAAGACTTGTATCGCATTTCTCAAGCCTTGCAATGATGGTGTGTATCTCCCCTTAGAATCAAGAGTTTGTTGCCATCATCAGAGGAATATGTTGACCTTGAATTGACCATAGCTCTTGAGTAGACTTACAGCCAGCTGTCAACCAACATGAGCAAATTTTCACATCAAGATAATCTATGCAAGAGAGAGACCACCATCACTCCCTGTAATGAGCAACTGACTAACGTCAAAACATAACTTGACCGCCGAGCTGGAACATGTATGTTTGCAAAATGGATAGACTTTGTTTTGACTCTGTTGCTCTTTGCTGACAATCTGCATCTGTTGTCCCAAAATTTCATGCGATGGAAGCAAGGCTGCCGTCATGCCAGCATATTATTATTTATCGGTAATGTGACCTAAGGTTGTAAGCTCCTCAGTCCTCATAGTTCTTTAGTCATGGTGCTATAAACTTCAGGTTCTCCTAATTGTGTCTAAGATCATGCAAGTAGTGCTAACTTCTGTAAAATGTGAGAAGTTATCAAATTAAACTTTGTGTCCTGCTCTAGAATACCTGTGACAACATCACACATAGTGGTAGTAAATTCTGTTACACTGTTAGGGATGGTATTTGCGTCGGCTGTTTTGCCTATGTTTCAAATAGTTTGCCTGTGGAGGTTATGTGTCAAATGAAATTTATCGGAAACCCTCTGAAGGGTTATAGCCTTGGCAAGTTGGCTACTTTAATACATGGAATTGAATTGAAAACTAGACTCGGACTGTTTTCCATATCTGTTAAATATTCACAGCACCACATTTAGCTTTATTTTGTAGCTTGGTTTTATGTTTTTTTCTAGATCTGTTACAATGTTTGTGAATTTGATTTCTTTCAAACCCAGCTAGGGAAGAAGGGCTTCTTATTTACTTGTGGATTATTTAACTTTGGCTTTTTCCTATTCACAGGTGCATTTAGTATATTTCACTTTGGCTTTTATTTTGGTACTGATTTATTTATAAGTGCATTCTGCATTTTGTTTCAACTTGAAGACGATGTGAGAACCATTTCCCAGTGAAGGTCTACTGGCACTATCTGCAGTTTTGTTACATTTAAGCATTTTTAGGACAGTGCACTGACTGCAAGCACTACAGAAGCAATATTACACCAGTTACATGTATCATTCAGGCATTTGTCAATTTGCATAGGATTTCAGATTAAATAATAATTTTAACATGCTTTTCTGTTAAATTAAGATAATAGAATTGGTTGTCAAATTTATGTAACTACATAATTATGGAGTGTTTCTTTATTGTTACTTAAAGACGAACTTTACTTCAAGCATGCTTGGCTGTTTTAATGCTATGTGGGTATAGCAGAATTTGAGTTCCTGCTATAAACTTAATGCAGCTGTGTTTTCTGAAGTAGGAGTTAAAGCTGTAGTACTGTGGTTCAGTTTGAGTGAACCATTTAAATTGATTATTGCTAAATGATGAAGTTTGCGTAATTCGTATGGTTCGGCTTCGGAATGAACATAGATTTATTCCTTTGACTAAGTACATATATGCAAAATGGTCCATAACTCTCATGAACATCAACATCATGTACCATGCATTCATTCATTCCAGCATTTGCACCAAGCTGTACACTATCAACAAACTGTACACTATTCACCAGCTGAACACTGCTAGGCATTGTATTTGACAGATTGTACTGAGTTTGTACATATTGACCCTGATCATAAGGTACATAGGCCTACTGTCCCTGATTTTGCTGATTGGCTGCATTTTTCTGCCTTAATTTCTCACATTTCCCAATGTCGTGCCCATGCTTCCGACAGTACGCTCATGTAAATGTAGGTCTGTCCTCGTTTCTTTACATTTGCTTGATTTTCACCAAATTTAGAATTTTGCGAATTTCCCGTGTCAATTTGACTTTCAAAATTTTGTTTCTTTTCCACAGTCGGACTTTCGAAATGTTGTACTTTGTGAGCTTTGTACAGTACTGTGTACTCATCAGCCAAATGTGCACACTCCATCAGAGTGATAATAAAATACATTGGTGTCATCTGCGAATAGAATAAAGAATAAGTCAGGGCAGACATTGGGTAGGTCGTTAATGTAG
>JAQFXW010005929.1:0-10113 GCA_034693945.1 Dendrobaena attemsi | reverse complement strand
AAGTTTTAAGACGGCGGGCAGAAACAGTAGTACTACCAGTTAAGATCGCAGAACGAGTCAATGGAGGAAGGTCATTCTACAGCAGTCGACCAACAGATGCATAGGCACAATGTTGGGAAGTAGCAATTTGAGAACGAGGCACCAGAAGATCAAAACGGCCTAGAGAACGAAGTGGGTGATCAGAGGTATCCGAAATAGGACGCTGAATCAGGTCACAGCAATAAATAGCAATAAATAATGTCGGATTCAGAAGGATAGTAAACCAAATTCCGGATTTGGATCATATTGTTAATTCATTCATCAGAAAAATGTGAATTGGTAGACTAATAGAGACTTTACAGTTTTATTGCACTTGCTATTTTAGACACTGCTTTTAACACATGCATAAAATAGAAACAAAAGTGTCTTATCCCTATTAACCCTATGTTTGCTGCAAACGGTTGAAAAATGCATATAATTGCAGTAACTAGTACGGCAAGGCATATGTATATTATATAGCGCACACACACACACACATATATATATATATATATATATAGGTGGTGACGACATGACAACAGGTTGTCTTATGTGTAAATGTTAGCCTATGTGTCAATTAGCAACAGGTACCAAGATCCACTGTAGAACAATATTGTTGACTTTTGGATATCACGCGTAGTGCAGAAATGCCATGTAGAAATGAAGTATTGGCGTTCACAGCATGTTCTGAAAGGTAATTTGATAAAGCACAGCAACAATAATATATCAGAAAAGCAATTAATTTCCGGGTCGATATATGGCACGATTGGAAATTCTTTCCTGCTGACCGACCTAGATTATATTATGATATGTTATATTATGTTAATTTATGCAGCTGTAGCAAAATATCCAGTACCTGCCAAGATTAATGAAAAATTGACCTTGCAACATCCACCAAGAACTAACTGCTTTACCTGCAGCATTTTATGTTTGTTTTAGAGGAGCAGAACTTCCTGCTGCTCTAAGATTTTGCACAGCAGTTCTAGTCAGAGTGAAATATGTTTTCTATTTTGCGTTACTTTTGTGTTCTCTGGTAAGAAGAGGTTTTAGCATTAGAGAGTTGCTTTAGTGATGTCTGACTGCATGACGTTATTTTCAGTGTTTAGAAAACACAATGCTGCTGCCAGATGTGTACAGCTGGCAGCAATGGGTTATTGGCTGAGACAAGACCACCATGACCATGTATTTGATTGTGTTAATATCTCAGATATGTATGGATCTTGGGCTAAAAGTCCATACACTAGTACACATGCACTATAAATGTGTGTGTGTGTGTGTGTGTACACGGTGAATGGAAAAAACCAAACCTCTCTTGTAACTACGATGAGTTACATAAAAATTTGTATATTTTAATGAAACTTGGAGAGACTTCAGTTTAAAGATTATGAAACAGGTAGTTCTAATTTTTTAAGTTACAATGTGGGCTGAAAATGCCCTTCTTAGGCCGCAACACTCGCAAAAAGATGCGCCACACCCCAATTAAGGAATCAATAACAGCTTGATCAAATTCGTCCATTGTCAGTAGACCTATTTGGCCTTTACACTGGCACAGTTTTCCGAGACAACACACCTTTGTCTTGTAGCCTTTTCGGGAATCACACCCCAGGTTTTGTGGTCCGCGGGATGGAGGTCTCCAGGCTATTTGAAAGCTAATGTGCAGGGGTATTGAAGAGGTTTGGTTTTTTCCGTTCACAGTGTATATCAGGCGACATTATATAGCGCCTTTTAAGTAATTCACAATTTAAGAAGGATCCCGTCCTAAAATAGAACCGTAATGCCGATCCCGGACACCCACTACTCTGGGGTTTCTCAATTCAGCTGGCGGATTGATACTCTTATTTCACTAGGAGGATACTCCATTTTGCTATGGATTCAGGGATGCTCAATTTCGCTAGTAGGATACTGCATTTCACTATGGGAATAAATTTTTCTGTTAGGCCAAAAAGAGGTGTGTTTCCGGTAACAGATGTTTCAGAGGGTAGGTAGGTAGGAAAATATTATTTTGGGTAAAATATTTTTTATTTGATTCTATTTCACCATTTTGCACTTGACCACAGTACGCTTGGATATGCTGTAGCTATAAATGGGTGAATTTGGTTTCACTCTTTTTATATGAAACTGGCCATTTTTCAAATTTCTAACTTTGTTTGAGTTTTGACTGTTTGGATTGTGATATAAGTCCACTGTTGTGCTTCGCTATTGGTAAAAAAATAAAAAAGATAATTAAAAAATTATTAATTATTCTGATTTTTATTCAACAAAATTTTCACAAAATTATTTGCTTCGCCCCAAAGCGGTGACTTGATCGAGTTACCAGAAACACAGTATTAATTTTCTTAAGAAATACTCAATTTCGCTAGGGGTCTTATCCTCTAGCAAAATATAATATACCCTAGTGAAACAGAGTTTTTAAATGAAAAGACCATTAGGCTTATTCTAAGTTCATATGAGACGATTAATAGTTACCTTCATGGCATCAGCTTTCTGTGCCTCTAACTCGAGTATTGATGTCTGGCACTTAATTATCATATTCATTAATTTACTCATTTGAGTTAAATCCCATTTTGTCTGTTTCCTTCGGATGACTTTCTTCCTTCTAACGGTTTCACATTCTATCTACACAGCATGGGTCATTCTCGGCTCTGACACAAACCTAGATAAACACTTCATTACCTACAGCAGTTTCTTCAAATCTTCTGCTAATATTTTATGGCGAATGCAATCTTCGCTCCTGGACACTTTAATTTAATTTCTCTTCCGATGCCCTTCCTCTCATGCTTCATCTTGCTCCAGGCTTTTCAGCTCTCCTATCTATTGAATATCCCTGGAAATAATACCTGTCCTCGCTACGTGCTTCACGTTCCTTCGTTCAGTCCCTCGCCGTTTGCACTTCACATCACATTCAACACGTTTGATTTACACTGCCTGCTTCAAAGCAAAAGCTTTCCACCCCCCCCCCGGACTGACCACAACTACTACTTGCACGGTCCGTCAGGATCGGTCAGCGTAAGGCCACGGCTGTAGTTTATGACTTGCTCTTCAGGCAGAGACACCGGAAGCAGTAGTTGTCGTTTGACACAGGCACAAAGCAAGTTTAATGGTCTATTTCCAGTTTTACCAGGAGGAAAATTCATGAGATTAATGAGACAAGTTTATGGCTCAGTCCTTGATGATTCGTTGCATAATTGTTGGTGGCTACTGTGTTGGAGCTGCACCAAATTTTCGTATTCACTTCCAGCTAAATAGTGCTTCGATAGCTTATTTGTACTCGGCCAAATACTTATGTTTAAACCAAATGCTGATGGAAAAGCCTTTCGTGTGAGTTTGTAACACTTAGTCGGTCTGAAAACAAACTTGCTTAACTTTCAGTAAGGACGTCAATTACTTGATGTACAAAGCAATGTAGAGAAATGAAGACTTTGAGTCAATGTGAAAAATTTAATTTCTGTACGAAAAGCGAGTTATGTTAGAGACATTTTAATGCTTGTAGGGCTGGCACTAGACCTATGTTACAAGTGTCTCTTCTTTTACCAGTTCCTCACTCTGTTGCCTACTATTTGCAGTCATATTCGGCCAAATAATGAGGCGAGTCATGTTTCTTCAGCCATATATATAAGATGAATTGCTGTTGGGCATAAATCTCTTGCTAGTGTTCACTGTACAGGCTATCACAGCTATGCCAGAGGTTCACATCTCCAAGCCCTATGCAGGTGCCATATTCATGTTATGTATGTGTCATGAAATTGTGGCTTCATAGCTATGTAAATATGGGTCCTGTTATAGAATTAGTGTTTGCTTATTCTGGTCTTTTTAATTCTGCATATATGAATTTCATTATTGGGATGAATCATTCAATTTGACCAGGTATGCTTATGTGTATAATATGTAAGACTAATATGGTAATCATATTTGCTTGTCGTTTTGACAGAATTGGTGAGTTAGGTCAATTTAGGTGTGCTTTTGAGTTGCTTTTAAAGATTGCAATCTCTACAGCTATATTGCTAATATGTCTAAAGTATGACATATTTCAGTTGTCTGAAATCTTCTCCAAAGCAATGGTTTTCCTTTATTTTCTGTAGAAGTCTGTTTGATCACACTCTCAGATTCTTGAGCAAACCTAAAATACACTTGATGGTTACATCAATTAGTAATTTTGGCTCTGTATGAATTTTTAAAATTTTATTGAGTGCTTTGAGTATCTTTGCTTTAAGGGGTAATCCACTTGAGGTGTGCTGCTGTAGCTTATTGATTGTCCTGAGATCCTCCCTTAAATATGCATCGGTTTCCAGTAATTCCACATTGCAGACTTGTCTATAGACGCAATGGATAGACTGGCCATATGCTGCTGAAGGGGAATGAGGATTATGAGGCTAGAAAATTCAGTGTACTGGGCACCAGCCATCATCTGCGATTTACCCAAAAGATTCTTTCTGTCATTACGCAGTTATGGACTTTTAGAAGAGTCAAATGTAACAACCTTGTCTTCATCTTAAGATGTCTAAACACTATTTTGTGAACATTTTAAGTCATGACACTATGAGCGAGTCATGACTTGTAATTTGGAAGTGGCTAGCATCATTCCTTCATTCATTCTGGGCTTTTATAGAGTGCATCTTCAAGAAACTACTCAGAGGTGCTCATGTGAGTAGATAAGAAATGTCACCTTTGATTTTCAACCATCTCGACTCTGTTCAACCATATAAACATTTATTTTCCTTCAGTCCCTGTCTGTCTCACCGTTTTCCCGCGACTGGGTTAGAAACCGATTTGTAGAAATTGATTCTTCTCTGTGTTACTTCACTTTGAAACAGAATTAGAATCACGGCTAATGTAATGCTGACTTTGAGGCACATGGAACTGGATGGTTGTCAAAAGGAATATCTACTGTTCAAAAAGATTTGCAAATTTTAATTCAGTTTCCAACTATAGTTATACCTGTCAGATTTTCTACCACGACCGCGGTAAAACTCTGTTGAGGATGCATTATTGGAGATGTGTTTAGACCCGCCTACAATTTATCCGAGAAATAAACCGTCATGGTGGAGATACAAGTTAAAATATAATTACAGCTATCTTTTTTTAAATGTTGGATAGTTGGAACACAGTGGGGTTCCGTGAGCAACTGATAGCTTTCAGTAGGATTCCGTCACTACAGAATAGTTTAAAACCGCCCGTATAGGCTTTTAATAGTATAATATGCCCTTGTGTACTATGTATGCATTTAAGTACATGGGTGTGTGTATACTTGTATCATTGTGCTGTGCTTCTGTGGAATGACCTGATTGTGTTTTAATGTCGCATGCCTTGCCTGACATGATGAGATGACAAGATTTGTCACAGTCACATGGGAAGTGGGCTTTTGCTGTTGTCCCTCTTGAATTTGTTGATGTGAGTGGTCAACAACTCATAAGATCTCGACCATGTACAGCAAGTTAACATGGACCCAGTGTAGTGGAGGATGAGTTGGTTCCTTCCTTCCATTTTCCATCCATCTCACTTCTTGATATGTTTCCTTTCTGCATAGAACTTACTGTTTGTCCTGTGTCGCTCGGACCACGGAGGGTGGAGGGAAAACAAAGTGATGGGAAAGAAGTTGGGAAGGAATTTAATGGAAGAGAGGGGGCAAGGAAGAGGGAAAGAAAGGCTCTTGAGATGTTGAGGTGAGATTAATGGTGGATGCTGTAAGGGATGACAGTTGAGTGAAAGCCTGATGATGGAGATGGAAGTAAAATGACCAACGAGAGAGAGACAGAGACAGAGAGACAGAGAGAGATATGATGTTGACAGCATTAAAGGAAAGAGGAAGCAGTTTGGCAACAGCATGCCTAAATCTTGTGATTTATTTTGCACTGCATTGCAGTTTTGTGAAATAATTATCCTATAATGTGTGTTTTGCATTTATCCTGTTCTTTTTAGTAAGCACTAAGCTACATATGTATATTGCAACAATAATGAGGTTGATGATAATTGAGGCTGATGCGAACTGAAATGATTGTTGTGGTGATATCATTAGTAGTAAGTGGTGCTGCTGCTGATGAGGATGTTGTGTGCAGTTGCTGTCGATTTATTTTCATTTTCCTCCAAGCGTATCTCACAGATCATGCAGAGTTCCTTCGTGGTGGTGGAGCAGCTGAGTGGCGTGGCGCTTCATTGTCCCGGCTGATGTTGTCTGAATGTCACGGTGGGTGGAGAAGGAGCCACTGGACGGACCGTTGGGTGGGTGTGTGGGTGGAGGCTGGACCATTAGTGGACTGGTGGCGCCGCAGATCGGTTGGGATTGCTTATTGTTCAGCTGTTGGATGGACATTAGATAGCTGCAGATTAAGTCCGGGAAGGAGACTGACCTTGTGGAAGAAGGAAAGGAATAGACACAGTGAGACAACAAGAGTGATGTTCGTCCAGATGGATAGTGATACAAGGGAAGGGACAGCAGAGGGAAAATGACAGAACAAATGAGGTACTGGAGCAGTGGAAGAAAGATGTTCCTAGGTGCAAAAATAAGAGGAGTAATAGTGAATTAGCAGATAGGTTGAACACAGGGACGTGAATAATTAATTGCGAGTAATGGATGTGTATCTGTTTCTCTTGTTTACTGTCCTGTCACATGTACCTAGTTCAACATCTCTTAGAACTACTATATTAAGTTCTCAGAATAGCACCAGTGTGCAATTGCATAGTTGTTTCGTAGGATTTGAGCAGACACTTGTATTGAAATTGTTGGTTACATCAATTGCTCATGTTGGTCAGGTGGTTGGAAACTGATTACTTAGCTACTTGAGCAATATGCTAAGTCACATACAAGCATAATTTTAATTAGGCCTTTTAATTGCCTGTACAATTCTTTGTAACAGCTTTTACTCAAGTTTAATATTTAAAAGAGATTAAGATTCTCTGGTATAGAATCATGTACAATCTAAATGAAAGAATTGCAGTTGTAGCTTAAAGTAAATCATTTAGGACTATGTACTTGCTACATCTAATGTCAATTATTTACTCACTGAATCTCCAACTCATGCATGTGGGGTGTAGTGGGACAGTATACTCCGCAGTCGATCGTGCAAGTCGATCGTGGATCAAGTCAAGTCGAATACACAACTCCCATAGGTCTAATCATCTGTTTTGAAGTTAGACAACGTAGGCTAATATTAGAGGCCTAGTCATAAGTTTTGACAGTTTGCGGTACTTTACTGAACAGAAAAATGGCTAGATTTAGACCTGCCAAAGTACCTTAGTTTAAGGAAATGCCTATAATCGGCAATGACGATGTCAAAAAGTTCGAATATCTGTAAGCTATGTTAGAACGGGACTGGAAGGAGGCCTACAAATCCTTTAACTGTAAATTAGGCCTAATTAGTAGGACGATATCGCCAACTTGATGAAATTGACGATGAAAGTGCAAGACTAGGTGGCTACATAAAATTAATATTTAAGTGGCTGAATTGGTTTGGTTTCCAGAGATTAACGACTTTGCCATTGACTAAATCTACTCGACATAATAATGTGTAAGTCGTTTGAAAGAATTTGACATTTGCCCACCGCTAGTCTCTAGAGCTTTGTGTCTGGTATCTAGTTGCTTACTGTTCTGACCAACAATCCAAGTCGACAAAGTCGATCAAGTCGATCGCAGATTTGTCAGGTCGATCGAGTTGTAGACAGGTCGACAAAGTCGATCGTCGGCAAAGCTAAGTCGATCGGGACATGGCGACTCAATCAACTACGGAGTATATGGGATAGTCGCTGCCTTATGTCCGAAGGGTCGCAGGTTCGATTCAGACCCCAAGCCACTGCGTACTGCATAGGGACCTTGAGCAAGTCCTTCACTCACAATTGCTTCGGCGTGTAAACTCTGACACACCTCGGAGTTGTAGTCGGGACTGCCTCTGAGGAGTGGTAGTAGACTTGAAGGGGTATTGAAATCTATGAATAAATTATTTCAAATACCAAGAATGATGGAGCAATAAAATGATGCAACAAGCAGGCAGAGAAACATTTTTCTGAGAGACCTCTGTTTTCCAGTGTCTCTGGTCCCGGCCCCTGGGGTTCTTCGCTCTGCAGAGAGAGGTGAGCTACTGGTACCACCGGCCATGCACGGGTGCATCTTGCCAATGTACAGAATAGGGCCTTTGCAGTTTTTCCCCCAGCCATTGCTACTCCTGGTCAATCCACTGCACTTCTATAAATCTATTAAGTCTTTTTTTGGTTGCTGCTGGGCTGGGAGCGCTTCTGAGTAGTTTCTCTAAAGAGGTGCTATATAAAAGTCCAGAATTAATGAATGAATGAATGATAATTATACTCATTGGCAGTGCTGGATTCGTGAGCACCTGTGCCTAGTTCCCATCAAGGGAGTAGTCCCCTTGAAGTGATTATATACAAATTCATTAATTAATGATTGACTGGATAAAGGTGGAGAGTGATGATAGAGTGTAACAAGAGTGCTGCTGCCCAGAGCATCGTAAGATATTCAGGCAGACAAATAGTAAGGGGTATTCAGACCTTTTGGTGCAATGTTTATGGTCACTCTGGCCGAGATAGGATAGTAGGCTACTTCATTGCTTGCTTGCAGCTAGGTAGATTTGCCTCCCCTGCTGACTTATTTATGGTTCCATCTACTGTGGGACCTGCTCACTGACCAGCCAATGAGACTCTCTCATTGACCTGTTTCAATTTCTCCAATTATACTATACCATTATCCAACTTTTTAATTGCATTTTTGGGTCAGAATCATTGGTGTCAGGAAACATGATGCATCCTTTGAGGAGAGTTTTCCACTTTTCCAGTTTGTCTTGTATTGTTGCTTACTGTGCTTATACCAAATTATTTCATTAGTAATGCCAGTGTATTTATTGATAACCAAATAAACTATACAAACTTCACAGACAAACAATTGACAATGGGCATCAAAGTGAAAACTTAGAAGGAACTGTGTGGGTTTTGTTATTATAAGAGCTGCCAAAGAACCGAGTTATGTTGTACCGACCAGTAGCAATTGTTAAATTCTGAATTGCAATTAATGTGCTATGCTATTAAATAATTGTTTATAAGCCTTGTACAGTAAGATAATGATTACGACAGTTCAAGTAACAGTGTTGCACGTAAAGCGGTGACGATGAAACTATAGATACCTATGTTAAACTGAGATATGAATCTGTATATCAGGATGACTTAAATATATGAGATACAGATTACATCATTTTGTGTGTTAATTATAAATATTCAGAGGCTTTATGAGACTTCTGAAATTAAACCCTGGACTTTTAGTTGATCGTTACATTACGGTGCGTTACATTACGGTGCGTGTCAGTGGCAGTCTCGATACATGCACCAGGTGCATTGGTTGTGGCAGTGCTTGAGGCGTCAGATGATGAAATGATTCATGTGTCAATTGCAAGGGGATGCCTTGTATAGGAGGATGAGAAGCAGAATTAAGGCAATTTCACAGTACTAGGTGATGCCAGGGAAACTGATTTAGGTGGGTTTTTTTGGAAAAGCATTATTACCTTATCCCTGGTATTTCTTTTTGTAGTGAGGACAATAGCTTCGTGCATTGTTCGCTAAGCCTTTTTACTTCAAAAAGTCAGCCGCCTTTATATGCAAGATGAACAAATGCATTGCATTTCTGGACCTTAACCTTGCAGTTTTATAGTTTTAGGGTTCTGGAGCGTACTCTCATTACTCTGTGTTCTTAAGGTAATTCAGCATTAATTGAAGTTACATTGCTGACACAGTTCTTGTGGTTGACTTCTGCTGACACATTGTTTCCATTTAGTTGTGGGCTTAATCGAGTTATTCTATAAGTTATAATTAATTATGATAGCTTTTCATTTCCAATTGCTGATTCTGGATATGTACCTTGATGTTGCCCAATATCATCAGCATTCACTCTTAAAGAAATGATGCAGCACTCCTGATGTCAGATCATTGTTTTGAAATCACTAAGTCACAGCCTCAGGATGGTGTTCATGGCCATGTTTGTATGCGAACTGATATGTAGTGCATTTCGCTGACCTTTCAAAAGTACTAGAGCATGCATGGCTGTCCAACCTAGCTGGATGCATTCATTCATTCATTCATTTCATTTTGAACATTTATATATAG
>JAQFXW010005928.1:0-10113 GCA_034693945.1 Dendrobaena attemsi | reverse complement strand
CGGTCCCGACTACAGCCCGCAGGTGTGTCGGAGTTTACACGCCGAAGCGCAACGAGCAATTGTGAGTGAAGAACTTGGTCAAGGTCCTTACGTGGCGGGTGGGATTCGAACCTCCTACCCTTCGGTTGCAAGGCGGCGACCTTCACCACTACACTACCGCGCCCCACATAATTCTAAATAATTAGAACGCTTCTAAAATTATGGGTTGATATCATACACGTTCAACATTAAGCTTATACAGTATAGACTTATGATTATCCCAATCATACAATATTTATTGTTATGTCGTGATATACAGGCCATGGTATGAATTTGAAGAATCGGAACAGGTTAAACTGGCGTTTGTAAGTCCTTCCTGAGATAATAAAGACCCGCCCTACATTAAATGTTCAAACATTTCTACTCGCTCTGAAATGCATTTAGCCATATTACATCGTAAAGACGTCAGCGAAGCAAACCGCAGAACTGTTTAAAGCTTCAGCATTTTTTAAAACAGTCAGTTGAGTCTATATTTCAAGTTTTAGTTTATACAGAGTCTTCAAGACGATTTTCAAAGCCTATTAAAAAATGGCAAGGTTCGAATCCCACCCGCCGCGTAAGGACTTTTAGCAAGTCCTTCACTCACAATCACAATTATTGCTCGAGCGCTTCGGCGTGTAAAACTCCAACACACCTGCGGGCCGTAGTTGGGACCGCTTCTGAGTAGTGGCCTGTAAGAGGCGGTACGCTGTAAACTGTATAGAAATGCAAAAATACAATGTACTACAATAGCTCCGATTAGTATCAATTTATTTGCTAGGTTCGCGATGGGCGCATTCGCATTTTGTAGATTTTAATGGGCAATTTATTCGCTTATGTAGACATGATGCTAAAATTCACGTCATGTTTGACGGGTTATAGCTAGTGACGTCATAAGTCGTGGTGACAAGAATCATTCTTGATCTGTCATAAGCATCGGTTCTTGATCCAGCTGAATGCAAGCGTGGACTCATAATCATTTTCACTCTTCTGCAGTTTATACTATACATAGATGGTTAATGAGATCATTACTTTTTTTATAAATTATTCGAAGCTGTGTCGAATGCGATTCTTCCAAGTCTTCAAATTTTAAACAGATCTCTCCATAAATCCATCCATCAATTAATCCATCTATCCATTTATCCCTCCATAAATCCATCCACTCATCAATCCATCCAATTATTCATTAATCCATCCTTTCATTCGTCCATCCATCCATCCCTCAGTTCATCCATCCGTCCATCCGTCTGTCCATAATATATCCATATTTCTTATCTGCGATCGTTGCTGCAAAGCTATTAGCACGGACGTTGATGGTTTATAGTGACAATTCGACTCCTCTGACCTCCATTCCTATATGGTTCTCTCCATCCAATCTCCCTCTCATTCGATGCCTGTCTAAGTATCTCTCTATGTCCTGCTTCGTCTGTCTCTACGCCTCCTTCCATCAGTATCCGCCCGTGATTCATGCATCCAAACACCCATCAGCGCAACCATCCTTCCTTCCGTCCATAGGTGAGTGTCTGTCCGTCTATCTGCCTCGTAGTGTCTCTCTGTGACAATCTGTCTCCTTCTGTCTATCCGTTTCCCACCTGTCTCTTTGTCTCTGTTTTTCTGTTTCTGTGTGTCTACCTCTCTGTCTCTGTCTCTGTCTTTGTGTCTCTGTCTGTCTGTCTGTCTCTCTCCACCCGTCTCTTTGGCTCTGCTTCTGATTTTGTGTCTGTAACTGATTTTTACATAACATTGTCTTTATAAATCTGTCTCTGTCTCTGTCTTTGTTTCTGTCTCTCTCTGTCTCCCTGTCTTTTTTTTCTCTCTCTCTCTGTCTGTCTCAGTTTGTCTGTCTGTCGTCTCTGCCTCTAGGGATCTTTCTGCCAATCTGTTTCTCTGTCTCTCTGTCTCTGTGTCTGTGTCTGTCTGTTTATCTCTCTTTGCCTGTCCCTATCTCTATCTTCCTCTCTGTGCATATACTTTCTTTGTTCATTCACTTTATCCAGCCATCTCTGTCCAGCATTAGTGAAGTGCCACGGTGAAATGAGTGGGTATACGATGGAGAAGTGCTGAAGTGCTGCTTTGGGAATTTGCACAGATTAGCGCTAAATAAATCGACTGTTCGGATTGATTGTGCACATAACAGCAGCCGAGCATCAGTTCACAAAGAACGTAAATCTCAGCAGCAGGTCACACTTCACTGAACACTGACCCTGAGATGAGTTTAACTGCAATGGTTATGACACGCATCAGTGAGTTAGCAACTAAATTTCTCACTCGTTGTTTTTAATACGCACTTGCAAAACTTTACGTTAAGTCGACCGTCAACGATGTTAACTTTGTAACGGTCACGCGACTGGATTTGGAGACGAACCAAGGTGATGGGAGAATTATTGTCTGATACCTTGTTCGTAATTTTATGTGACCTGAAAAGAATATCAAGAAAGCAGAAGAAAGTCTAAATAAATTATAGTAATGACAGTAAGGAGAGACTTGTTTCCTATTACACCGTCTGTCCATCACAGTCCAGAGATTTAACTCTGTTATTTTTCGCGGATTATAACCTTTAACAGGACTGAAAGACGAACACTGTAGTGTCAAAGATAGTAGACTCTACTATCTTTGGTAGTGTTGTGGAAAACGTTCATGTATGGATTGCAGGCTCCATTTAAAATAATTTGAAATAACACAAAGTAATAATAATTTTGAGATTAGGGAACGACTGTAAAAATGCACAAACAGAGTTGGAATAACATAAATAATGGACGTATACCTACAATCCTACACATGATTTTATAAGATCTGTTTTACAATCTGTTTCCCTGCAGAGTGTATGCATAAAGGTGGTTGTTAAAAATCAATTCCGTTGAGTCGCTGGTGAGAGGGGAAGCGGCTTCGATAGACCTACGTGTTGGACATGAATAATATTTTAATATTTATGTTTATTATCATTGCTATTTTATACGAGGCTGATAATAAAAAAGAACGATTACGTCTGCTACAGCTGGAGTGCGGCCGCCATGTTCCTTCTTCGATTCGTTCTGTCGTTTATGGACCCAGCCGATAGGTGGCGACGCGCCTTCTGCTCTACATTTTTACACAGCGTCGACGACTGCGACGTCACTGTAAAACTGTTACGATTCGATGCAATTTATAAAAAAAACATCAAACGACGTCATTTTGTCACTCTCAGCACACGGCTCTGTATGTCGCTCGTACGATGTGTAGGTCTACCTCGTTGCCAGTTACTGTTACTCTGTCTCCATCACTCGCAATTTATGTGTTTTATGTGGACACGCTTGCATTCACATACAAAATTATTTGTATTATTTATAGAGCATATGAATGTTATAAGTATTGGAACTTCTAATTTCTTTTGCCCGAATTCGAATGTGCATTACTTCGGACTCTGTTGATAGAATTTGATAATATTTTCAGGAAATATTGACAATTTATCCTTCTTTCACGCTCTAAAATTCTATATAGACTTTTATGTGTAATTAACAAATATATCGCAAAAACAAAAAGGGCTCACTTCAATTGGGACACCGTGTATATACAGGGTGAACCCATAAAAGTAACCCCCTATATTTTTTCCAACTATTTCAGTCAAAAGTAGGATTTTCTAGATAAAAGTTTGCAAGCTGAAAGGCAATTCATAATTACATATAATTGCTAAATATCATCAAACTAGTTCAAACACAACAAAAATTATTCAACTTTTAGTGACGTCACCCACTGTTCTTTCATGGTTCCAATAATGTTTAACAGTTTTTTACGATTATTTCCGCCAAACGTGCATTTTCTTAAATGCAATTTTATAGGCTTAAAGGTAATTCATATTTACAAATTATGACCAAACCTTTTTTGAAATATTTCAAGCGCAGCAAAATTTACAGCACTTTTAATGAGTGCACCCACTGTTTTTTGAAGATTTGAAAACGCGTAATGCAATAACTTTTTCCAACAAAAGTGCTGTAACTTTTGTTGCGTTTTGAATATTCTAATGAAATGTGGTCCCTACATGCAAATTTGAACTACCTTTAAGCCTGTGGAATTGAATTTAAAAACATTTACTTTTGGCGAAAAACTAGTAAGTTACTGTTAAACATTATTCGAACCATCAAAAAATAACTTTTGTTGTGGTTGACGTATTGTTGCGAAATTGGGCAGTTACATGTAGATATGAATTGTCTTTCAGCCTGTAAAATGTTATTTAAATATTCTTAATTTTAACCAAAATAATAGAAAAAACGTAGGGGGTTACTTTTCTTGGTTCACCCTGTAGATTACATGTAATTATATAATATGAAAGTTATATATAATATAATAATAAATGTTTCCGGGCCTATATACTGTATGTATAATTATGTAGCCTATAATTATGTGCATTGTGTATGCAACGAATATAGGCCTATTCCTATTAATTACGTTGTTATTGTTGTCTACGTTGTATGCAGACGACATTTTTCACATGACCCTTTCCAAGTCTTTGCCATTGGCGGTCATCCATCAAGGTCGTCCGCCATTCAATTCCAGATATGGAATAAAATATAATGTTAAGGTTATGTATTCAATGCGGACTTCCACTGCAGCTGTATCAAAGTGTAGGCCTAAACCCTCACAGTGCAGAATCAACAGGTCAGATGAGGCGTGGACGGCAGGTCACGTCCGAAAGAAAAAGAACATCAAATAGACAAACATCCTAGACTGACCAAAGCTGAAATACGCTCAACCAATTCTTGCCCCGACGGCAAAGGCCTCTGTTGTCATAAGCTCATTAACACAGTGAGGCCATTTAAGGGTCATACGCGAGACAATCATAAGCTATCGTTAAACTGATTAAACACGGTGTATAGTCTGCCCTATAGGCTTATAGATCTACAAGTCCCTGAAGAATCCTATATACGTGACCTCCGCATAAAAAATAATAATAGCATATACCTACCGAATACCCAAGATTCAATTGTTGTCCAATTTGACATTTTCTCGGGTATCATAGGCTACTTATATAAAACATTGAGTACGATTTTTCTTGCCGAGTAGGCCTATACTCTTTTGTAGACTACACACAATAATTTTTAGTCCTACAGTATACTTTTGTCTTTAGCGATCGCATGGCCACAGTCCTACAATAATAGGCCAATACTCTCTTATACTCAGTTTTCGATCAATTCTTCTGTTAAACAAGTTAATAAATCCGGCTAAGCATTAAGCGCTACTCTAAAGCGAAGGGCAACGCATATTCACGAGCGCTGCATCACATCAGAGGGCCTCTCCATAGATCAGTATTATGTCCATTGGTGGTTCGATTTCTGTCGCCATAGAGACCAGAGAGGGGAAGGGCAGAGCAGCAGCTGTTGAAATCTTTCGTCACCGCCCCTCCCGTTTGATTGCACGTGGCACACACCACTTGAGGTTCCAGTTTACAGATCGTACTAGCCGGTGAGATTCGAATCCCTGAGACCAGCAACACAGTCCGTACATGTATCTGTGAATCGACAGACGCGTGAACAGAGTAGCTCCGACGTGCGCTGTGTAACCGAGGTAACCGACCGTCATGTTACCTCGCGACCCGACGGTAACCCTCTTTGAACGGGCGATGATGCTGATATTGTAAACAATCAGGACGTCAACGTGTTACCGGAAGTGATAGATATATACACAACAGACAGACAAACAGACAGACAGACAGACAAAAAGACAGACAGACGGACAAAAAGACAGACAGACGGACAGAAGTCTCACCGTCTGAGTCATTGATTTGTCTCTGTTTGATCGGAAAATGTTTATGCTGATGATTTTATGCTGTATTGGTCTACCGGTACTTTTCGAAATTACGATAATATTTCTCAAAATACATTTTTAACAAAGCATTATTTTAAATATAGTTCAATTAGTTTTTATACCAGTATTGGACCCCATAGGCTCACGGGATTCTACCCCCCCCCAGCTCAACAACACACTGACTTTCCTTTCCCCCTCAAAACTATTCTTTCATTCCCTGTGACCAGTCTTCCCCCTTTATTTCTGAAAATTTTACATTATAAAATGCTCCCGTCCGTTTTCCACTGGGCGCACTTGCCCCTGCTTGGTATAGGAATAGAAGCCCCTGCATAGGCTCTACAGTTCAAAACACATAATTTTTATTGTACAAACTATCTAGCCGACGAATAGCCGTTACTAGGGCCTACCAAGTAATTCTTTTGTAGACTTTAAAACTTCATCAGCCAAATTCATAGGACTCTAGTCAACGTTGTAAATATAATTATGTCAATTTTCTGTACCAAATCGCGTTCTGTCAGCTTGAATATTAATAAACGAATAATACATTATACATAATTATGTACTATGCTGTTCAGTGTCATGAAATCGACGATTTATATAGCGCCCACGTCAGGAAATAACTGCTCAAAAGCTTTCCCGCAGGGCTGCTTGCAAACGGCCGGAGTCTGCCGTGAAGTCATATAGCACATGGCATGTGTTATAAACTAGATTTATATAGCGCTTGCTCTCTGTCTGTCTGTCTCTCTTTCTCGCTCTCTCTCCCCGCGGCAATAGCAGGCAGCGCAAATCCGATGACTATTATAGGCCTAGTCTGGTCCAACACTAACCCATTGGGATCGGCATTTCAATGGCACAATATTTATGTAAGTGTATGGTATAGTAGTTGGTTGTGATAGCCTAGTGGTAAATTATTGTGGTAGCGGCAATTCATTGCAGGTAAGGGTTATCTGTTTCTGCCGGAGCGTTACATGCAAATCGACCGAAAGCACAAATTGACATCCATAGAGACCTAAATAAAAAAGAAAGGCTATCAGAGAAAGATTAAAATAGACCTATAGACCTACGTGTATGGGAAAAGAACGACCGGTTAATTATCATGTTGTATCTGGACAAAATAACACAAATTAAAGAGGTTTCTAGCCTCAAAATATGGTCACAGCTGATAATGATGAAGACACTGATGACGATGATGACGATGACGATGATGATGATGATAATAATGATGATGATGATGATGATGATGATAATGATGATGATGATGATGACGACGATAATGATGATGATGATAATGATGATGATGATGATGACGATAATGCTGATGATGACGACGATGATTATGATGGCTCATCAATATTACAATTAACGTTCCGCACTTTGTTAGTGTCGAACCAGAACACGGGAGTCTGTGACAGAATGATAATTTATACAGCGCCATAAAACCACGGCTCTATACAAAAGGAACCGATATACTATAACATTATGTCACAGAGTATTCTTTGAGGCTATGGATGTTATATATCGTATGCGGAAGTGTACGTCAACAATGTACGCTGTCACTCTGTGTTGTGTCGTGAGCCATTGCAATAGATACATTGTACACAATGCATGTAGGATTGTAGGAGTCTATGCATGCGGCAAGTGGGAAGCAGGAAATAGATACACAATGCATGTATATGCATGCAGCCTTTGGGAAGAAGGCAAATTGATACATTGTACACAATTCATTCATTCATTTCGAACACTTATATATAGCGCTCTTCAAGAAGACTACTCAGAGGCGCATGTATGCATGCAGCCTGTGGAAAGTAGGCGATATATACATTGAACACAATACATGTATATGCATGCAGCCTTTGGGAAGAAGGCAAATTGATACATTGTACACAATGCATGCATGCATGAAGCCTTTTGGAAGCAGGCGATACATACATTGAACACAATGCATGTATGCATGCAGCCTGTGGTAAGCAGGCGATAGATACATTGAACACAATGCATGTATACATACAGCCTGTGGAAAGCAGGCGATAGATACATTGGACACAATGCATGTATACATGCAGCCTGGGGGAATGAATCAGGCAATAGATACATTGTCACACAACGCATGTATGCGTGCAGCTTTGGAGAGCAGGCAATAGATACATTGTACAAAATACATGTATATGTATGCTGCCTATGGGAAGCAGGAAATAGATACATTGTACAAAATACATGTATATGTATGCTGCCTATGGGAAGCAGGAAATAGATACATTGTACACAATGCATGTATGCATGCAGCCTTTGGGAAGCAAACAAACAGACAGACAGACAGAAACGTCCAGAAGTCAGAGACGCGAGCAAGTCTCTCTCTTCCGCCGTTTCGGACTTTCAATACACGCGTATGCATGAGTCGAACGGCGGCGGCGCATTATCACGATGATTTGTGGTTTTAAGCTAAATCAGCCTTTGAAGACAAATCTGGTCGGACGCCTGGAGACCGATAGAAGCGTAATCGATATCTACGACAGTGTACTGACAACGACGTCGTAAAGCAGCGCGCCCGTCAGGCCGCACAAAGTGACTTAATATCAGCCCAATGTGCGTCCGATGATGTACGGCGAGTGGCGGTCAGATATTAGACAAAACCGGTCAGATTTATGTGGCCTTTTCGCATGATTTGCCCCGTCGGAGGTACCGGGGGCCGACTCGGCGATCGCCCGATGCGGGACCGTGAGGGTCGCCGGGTATCACGGGCGGTGATTAACGCGCCTGTCGCAGGGACCGGAGCGCCGGCCGAGGCTGGATGGGACGCCGGCCGAGGACGCAGCCGATGGGAGGAGTGAAAGGATGGAGGACTGGAGGAGTCTGGGAAGAGAGAGAGAGAGAGAGAGGAAGGGAGTGAGGAGGAGACAGCCGGATGAAGAGGAAGCAAGGACGAGGCGTGGAAGAGGATGAGGAACGAGTGGAAAATAGAAACCGGTAGGGGAGGAAGGAAAAAGAGGAGGAAGAGGAGTTGGAGGAAGAGGAGGAGTAGATGGAACCGGAAAAGGAGGAATACAAGGAGGACTTTGAAGGGCAGGAACGTGAGAATGAAATGTGAGATAAGAACGCATGGTGTTACTTTTGTCTTCATCCTCTTCTACCTTTTCTTCGTCATCCTCTTCTTCCTCCCCTACTCCTCTTCTTCCTCTCCTCCTCCTCTTCTTCCTCTTCTTCCTTTGCAATCCTCTTCGTCTTCTTATGTTAGGAAGAAAATTGTCCTTGTTGCCTATAGAGACATATGGAAACGGTCGGATCCACGAACGCATTAACTCTAGGCACTAAATTAATTGATTGCAAAAAACACATGAGACATTACAGTAGCCGATCAATATTCAAATTCATCAATTAGGGCCTATTAAAATTGTATGAATTTTCGTTAAATTGCCATTTCTTATTTCGATGATATCACAATTAATAGCCGACACAAACAGCCTTGCACCGCATGCACTCCCCTATAGCTGTCACTTTTTGAATCACTGCACGTTTAAACAAAAGCCCTGACCTGACGGCAGCGCCAGTCCCGGGCCTGGACAAGGGAGGAGGTCGACGGTAATCATCTTCGCTATGAAACGGCGTCGTTGAACTGTGCAATTAGAACTCTCAATCGGCCGTTCAGCTGCATTCTAATCACCGGACATGCGTGATAGTCGAGCACCCAGACCGTTTTATTACCAACCTAACAACATCAAATGACATTGAGAGAACTTCAATATAAGACTATAAACATGATGATCTGTAGGCCTAGAGTAATTCAGGTCTTCTTACGGTCTTACCTTCGCGCGCATGACTAACATACAATATAGTTTCTAGCGTAATAGTTGTAGCGGGAGTATAGGCGCCTAATTATCAGATAGAATATAGTCTACCTTCATTATTCCAGTCATTTATGACGGACAAATTAGCTAGTACTATAATAAATCTGTATGGCCTACAATCAGAGGCTTCTATCCCTATACCAAGCGGGAACACTATTTTATCGGAAAATATGAGGAATCGATTAGTTAGAATTTGCATAACATTTTGCCTGAAATAGGGGAAAATCACAAATAGGGGAAAAGATGCATGAAAGGGGAATAAGGTTTTTTTTTATCCCAGATACTTAAGGGGGTAGAATCCCTGCCTACAATTAATTCAAATATTACACACAAAACTATGATGCTATGTGAGCTATGAAAATATCAGGCGTGTATGTGTGCAGACTATCTTCAGTTCAACAACAGCTTATGACAACAGCTTATGACAACAGCTTATGACAACAGCTTATGACAACAGCTTATGACAACAGCTTAT
>JAQFXW010005927.1:0-10115 GCA_034693945.1 Dendrobaena attemsi | reverse complement strand
GGGAACAAACTAAGCGATTTCATTCTTCCCAAAGGGAAGATAGTAACTCATTTGAGAAGGAAAATAGCACAATTGTTTGTTCCCAAAGGGAACACTAACACAGTAACACTGTGGCCACGGAGGTCAGTTTGGGTCAGACGCGAGACGTCTTTTGGTGGGGGTGGGGTGGGTAAAGTGACACCGACGGGTCTATTGTTCGCCGAGGCGCCGAAGCCATGTCATAATTTAAGTTGTGAATAAAGCTCTGCTCGAATCGCCGCTTGGTGAGCGTCAACAGCATTGGCTTAATCGAGTCAAATGCTAATCAGACAGGCATTGCTGCTGTTAATGACAATTGAGAGGCGAGGACCCATTGTAACATTGTTTGCCAAGTTAGGCATGTAAATGCTGTCAATAGGGGACTCTGATGGACGTAAATTTGCGTCCAGACAGACCTGATTTAGGACGCATTATTATTAAGTTCCTTGCAGTCAACATGTTAAGGAATTTATTTCTTCCTTAAAGCAATTGTTTGATCTCAAAGGGAACAAACTAAAAAAAATTCTTTCTTACCAAAGGGACGAAACTAACCCATTTCAATTTCCAAAGAAAATTAAATACGCAAATTATTTTTTATATCGTATTTAATTTCCAGGTAGTAGGTCACGCTGTTTGCCCATTTCTTCCCAAAGGGACAGTTTCCAAATTTCTTCTCCCCTGGCAATGCCGGGTACCTCAGCTAGTTACTAATAAGAGGCAAAATACATGGCTGGGACATTGAGCCGACTGACGAGCTGAGACCGGGGAAGGTCCATAGGGTCTGAACTGACCCAGTTTGGTATGTACTAACATGTCCCTGGAGTCTAACTGTTGAGGTTGTAGATGATATTATAATGTCTGTCTTTCTACAGCATGTGTTGATTTCATTCTTTTGTGTTGCAAATAACGTATGAAATTGTTTGATTACAGAAGTTGATACTACAAAGGGCAAGGGTGGTTTGGCATTTGAAGTTATCATTAAGCCTGCATCTACTGACAACCCACCGCCACTGCTCCATGGGTCACCAACAAAGGAACACCCTCCAATATCGCAGGAAGACATTGATCGGAAACTCAAGGAGGCGGAGGAAAGACGACTGGTAACTTTGTTGAAAGCAGTTTTCTACTTTTATGTAAACGAGTGCTTTATATCCATGGCATTAAGCCACAGATTGAGGGTTCAAGTGCCTACTTTGTGAAAAAAGTTATTAGGACTCCCTGTGAGTCAGCTATAAAAAGAGTACCATGTCAGTGGGAAGTTCGAAAAGCGTGCACACTGATTTTAAGATCTGTATACACTGCCACACCAGGACCACTACACATTGTTAGCACCCTGGCACACACTTAACATGAAAATTGCTTAACAAATTGCACATGAAAATTCCTTACCGAAACAGTGTCTTTTTGGTAGGGGGTGACCGGATATGATATTTCCACCGGATACCGGATCCAGATAGTTGACCTAAATATTTGCCGGATCCGGATATCCTCGCTTGCAACACGCTTATGCTTCGTGTGAGTCTACGCTCTACGTGGGGTCCATGTTTAAGTATTACTTATTGTGACTTAATTCTCAATAAGTAATTGGGTTACAATAAGTGTAATGGGTAAGGGGCCTAGTTCTACTAAACCATTGTATGCCTACTTTAATGTTTATCATATAAAAACAGACTATGCCACTTATAACTTTGCCAAACACCATGCAGGACACCATATAGCCTAATGCTATATGGAAATATGAAAAATATACAATGCTAAACTGGTGCGATATAAATACATTAGGAACAGTGAGGGGGCTAGTACTAAAGCACTGTATGCCATTTTTATGTTTAAAGAGAGACTACTTGATTTTGACATAAGTTTATAACTCTGCAAACACCATGCACGAGACCCTACAGCATAATGCTTAGCAGATATGCTAAATTGGTGCTATATAAATAATACATTAGGGACATATATATATACTTTCCAATTTAGTATTTAGACTAATAGACTAAGATGGAAGTCCATGCAGAAGAGGGTTAATTAATACAACAAGAATAATTTAACAAGCAGACTATCATTTGCCAACAGTCCACATTGATCAAAGCAGACGTTTAAATCTGGATGCATTACAGCCGCAACAAAACATTATTTGCAATCTGTTAAGTACTATAGAACTCATGACATACCTAAGGATTTTCTGGACAAACCAAATTCAGTTGTTTTCACCTTTGTTCCAACCATCGTGGTTTTGCCACTTTCTGCTTTCTCTGGTTGCTTCTTCTTTATCAATGGAAACTGGCCTTGATACATCTGATTGAAGTTTGTATTCATCTTAGTAGTGGAAAAGACTGTTGGAACAAATGCAGATGTGTTCACTGGTTCCAGTGCAGCCTTTCTCTAAACATCACACAGAAAGTAACAGAAAACAGATATAAATATAATTATATATATCGTATAATATATCTGAACCTATAATTCTCATCGTAACAATGTCTGGCGCTAACGCTATACAATTTAAAATTGTCCATAAATAAATGGTATCGAACACATGCTCGCCTGCAAGATTGGCGAGCACGCTACGCACGGATTTACTGTACGCTCTAAATGAAGACAACAGCAAACGACGCTTATATTGTTGCTCCTGGTTTCACCCAAAATGATGTCAATTAAAGATTAAAATTAAATAGCATACAATACTATCAAATGCATTTTAAACATAAATAGTTCCGATTAGTATCAATTTATTCGCTTCAGCGCTAATCATTAGGTTCGCATTTTGCTCAAAAATATTTTACGGTTTACAGCTTTATTCACTACATGGCGCTTATGAATGAGCTTAAAACAGTCCATCACATTTGACAGGCTCTGGTTAGTATACATATAATGATATACACAATTAACCATATTCCCTACTTGTCAAAAAATGATTGAATAGTTCCAATAATAATTGTTTTTCTTCCTTTTTAAGGGGCAATTAGAAAGTTCTTAGCACATTTTCAAGCAACAAAAAGTACCTGTTGTGCACTTATTCTTCTTTCTTTTCCATTGGTGTGGTTTGGGCTGAGCAGTGACAGGGCTCGCTGTGTTTTCTTTTCCATATAGACATCCAAGGAATCCATCTGGTCAAACTGTCTCTTATGAAGTTTAGCCCAATCTGAAGACATAAGGGTTAAAACACGTTGACTGTGTTTCGTGTATCTCATGCTGAGGTTCTTTGGACATTTTATGAGATCAGATGGATCAGAAAAGGAAATGATATTGGCTTGTGGAGAGGGAAGGAGAGAACAAGGGCGACCAAGGAAAAATGGGGGATGGATGAGATACACGAAACAAATGGAATGAATTTGACAGAACTAAGGGACGCAACATCAGAAAGAAAGAAAGAGAGAAATGAAGCTTCATCATGACGATCGCTAGAGTTCAAAGAGCTGACAGCACAAGGTGAAACAATTTGATTTGCTTAAGTGACAAGATAGTACATACACTGAGCAGTGAAGGTTTTAACAGTTGACGTCTGCTTCTTCGTCGGCTGGTTCAGTCGAGGGATCTGCGATGTCTTCTGGGCAGCACTGGTCGACACTTTGATGTCAGCTGAAATACGCACACGACTAGAATAAATAATAATCGAATGGGTAGACTCAATCACTGACTTCTAAACTACAATTGCCATTTTACCTGCTTTCCAAACTTAGCCGACCAAAGCAAAAAACAAGGGCAATATAATAAAATTCTAATCATTAATTAATTCTCAACATTTTGTCTTTAAATCCACAACTGAAAAAACAATGAAGATTGAACTTACACAATATTTCACAGTTCACAGCTGGTCCACGTCCAGTCTGTATTTCGCTTCTATTCTTTCCTCCCTTTGCATCTTCCACAGTGTACGTACTGTGCCGCCTCCTGCCTGAACTTGCGCCAACTTTTGCAACAGTAGGTTTATCAGGCGTCTTTATCTAAAATGAAATGACAGAATTTGATTTGTTGTGATTGTCAAGATTTGAATATCAGAATGCTATATGAAACAGGAAAGAATAATCGTATAGAAAAGATCGCATGTAGGTGTGAATGAAGTATGAATACCAATTAATGCGATGCACTTCAAAACCTCACAAAATCGCAGCACATAATGACTATCGAAATCAGTGAGATGGCTGACCTATGGCACTTGTGGTAACCAGATTGATTGTGTGTGCGCTGGGCATGGAGTAAAATTTTAAAAAATTACCACAAATAATGCGTTTCCATGCATAGAACCAAGTAAAGACAGAATATGAATTATGAACTAAAGACCTCAATTCTTGCATGCAGTTCAAAATACTGACACTGTCACGGCTCAGCTAGATCCATCTCCCAAATACCTCGTTGATATGATCATTCAACCTCCTCCCACCGTCCTCTTTATTCATCCATTATTTAGGCTTGACCTTGAACGACAATGGCTCCATCTCGCTCTTTTGTTTCCGTTCGACCTTCTCTCCATCTGTCTGGAATGCACTTCCTCCCTTACTCAAATTCTTTTACATGGCAGTCTATCCTCCTAGACTGCCATACACAAGTTACATTAAACGCATACGTAAAGTTTAAAAATTTCTAACGTTTCAAAATCACAAATCAACAATAAAACAGAATATCAAAATGTAGACAATCCTGTGCTTCCAAAGATGATCCGAGTGATTAACCACAGACTCACAGAGTTATATTAAATAAGGTGATTACATAATTGATAAACTGTTCAAGGTTATAACTATCATCCGTGAATTATCTCAGGACAAACACTGTAGACTCGATAGGCGCTGGCGAGTATGCCGAGGGGCAAATAAGTAAAGAGTCAAATACACAAGGCCAATCAACATGGACAAGGCATGTGTAAGAAGTGGTGCAACATGGCCTTTGTATGCAGCTCTAAACAAAATGGAATGATGCCATAAATTGTACACAAACCTGACAATGTCGCTTATTTTCTCTAATGTTGAAGATCACCTCTTCATCTTCTACATTCTGCACCACCTGCACAAGAAATGTTGTAATTGAAAAACTCAAGCTTTTCACTGAATAGCTTGGAGGGCGCACCACCAATTGCTGGAAAACCTTAACTTACATGTGACCAAATGTGTCCATCTTGTGTGGGGAAAATGAAGCAGATATCTTCATAGTTTCTTCAGAAGGGAGAAAACATTTGTTTAGTACATTGATTTGGAAATATGTTTGTATAGTTCTAGGTTCTATTCACCTTTGTATTTTTGCTTGAATAAAATTTTGGAATCACTGTGCTGTTCTTGAACCGAGCTTCGTTTTAAAATTGTTGCGTATCGTATAATTATATAGTGTTTGGTACCCGTACCAGGCATACCTGTACATCATCATTACTTGTTGTGCATATCATTTTTGTGTTGTTTTGTTTAATAATATTAACATAGTGTACTATTTCCTAATCATGCCCAGAGCCAATGTTTTAATAAGTATAAATGCTGTGAGCCATTCTGCGGCATGCTTATCCGCAGTGATATGCAATTACGCATACACTGTATATTACACATAATAAGTGAAAGACTACAAGGTAAGCATCGTATGTCTGTGTAGACGTATTCATACTTAATGACGTATAAACTTGTGAAGCTGTTTAAACTAAAGTTAAAGAATTCAACAGTTAAACTATGCTTCAAGTTTTGCAAGTCGGGGTGGGTCCGTAGCTTAGTTGAAAGCGCTGGTCG
Organism: Dendrobaena attemsi; assembly: GCA_034693945.1. Lineage (NCBI taxonomy): Eukaryota > Metazoa > Annelida > Clitellata > Crassiclitellata > Lumbricidae > Dendrobaena > Dendrobaena attemsi. The sequence goes on along the minus strand of JAQFXW010005927.1, from coordinate 4,398 downwards.
ATAAGCTGAGTAGTGATCTGGCGGCATGGGTTCTATCCCACACAGGGCAGTAATTTATTTTAAGTTTCTGTTAGCTGCTAATAGCACTTTTCTGTTGTATCTTTTGTTCGTGTCAGTTGGAAAATAAGATCACCCACCCCCACTCCTGGTTTGGCAGGAGCATTCCAGCACTTAGACCATTACTATAAGGCGAACCTGCTGTAAAGCCGACCTGCGTGTCGTGCTATCAGGTTGTATTTCGTATAACCTGTATGTAATCATACTGCGTTCTTGTCAATATGAAGTTAATAAAGAATATTATAATTAATATTTATGGCCACTCGCCCATTTGAGTATTTTAACAGGTTATGTATCACGCAAGTCTCTAGGACTTGCGTGATGTCTTCTTTCTCTGTCTCGCTTTCTCTCGTTCTGTTGCAGTTTATTTCTAGCTAGCGATTTTCAGTGTTCACGACACAGGTATGGCGTTCTTCCCAAGTAAACTGACCGAGGCAGTGTCGCCTTTATGACTTTCTATGTTATACCTATTTTTGTTGTGTCCATCGATACAATATTTTCATTTGACTAGTGGGAATTTGATTTAAAGGCAGCTATCCAAATACCATCGATAGATAAAAATCCCTAGTGCTGTTTACACTTCAAGTGTAGCACGTGACACAAATGGCAAGGTCATTCTAACAAAATACAATAAACATTTTGCAATACGACCACTGAAAATGATATAATACAAAACAGTGACTTGCCTCTTTATCTGAACTGTGCCTCCTTTTCCTTCTCCTTTCACAAACATAGTCAGAAAATGCAATCTATAAGATAAAAAGCACATTTAAGTAAAAGCCGGTTAATGTATTTGGCACAATCCGGGCACATGGACTGCAATGTCTTCAAGATTTAACAATCACATGTTCAATAATAAGCACGTGTTCTGAACTCCACATTTCATTGTCCGCTACACTTACTTTGGTTACATGTGTCGCATTTACTTTACACAAAATGCTACAGAAACTTACAAACTTGGGAAAAAACACCAAACAAAATCGAGTATTTACCCATCAGTATCTGGCAGATAAAGAAAGTTTAGAAGTTACCTCATTTATGGGAGAACGAAATTTAAAAGGACTAAATGTTGACCACAACATAGTATCTTCGCATTTTATGTAAAATAGAGTATTTGTGCAGTTCTTGGACTCCTCTTCAATAGGGCAAAAGGTGAGATAAAGGTGAGCGTTGGATCTATCAGAAGTAACCTTTGAAGACCCGCAAATGAGTATCGACCTAATCAACCATCTGGGTGCTCCACTCTCAGATGGATCTGCACTTCAGACTTTGCACTTAACACAAAACAAAGACAGAGGAACTGGAAAGAGCAATGAATATTGACTAGGTAATGCTTAATTCTGCAAGATGCTCTCTGGATGTAGATGATTTATAACCTCAGATCTGTCATTCGGTGTGTAGCTCATCCCGCACCAGAAGAATACGACTGGCATCTTCTTGTAGGCCTCGAGCTCATTCTCAAGTCTCAACAGTCAACATCAACATGTCGGAAACTCAATCCACTCTTTTCATAAGTCACAGGCAATCTCATGCTCCAGTCAAATATAATCGGTGAGTTGGACATCGGATGGAAGCCCTGATGGCTAGTTGTCAGATGAACCTCAATATCAATATCCCAGAAGACTTTCCTACTCACATAAATCCCATTGGGACAAACCACTACTACAGAGGCATGGACCTTGGGTATAGAAGGGTGAAGCCCAGGATATTTAGCTATTCAGAGTAGATGAACTGTTGTATATGGCCGGCTGGGCCAAGTTGATCATGCAATAGGCTGTTATGTAATCAACTTGGCCCAGCCAACTATATACAACAGTTGGTCTGATTTTATCAGCTTCGAGTCCTGGGCTTCACCCTTATAACAGGCGTCCATGACTTAGGTCATCTTCAGAGACTTTCCAGTCGCTAACTGAGAAAGACCACGCTCAATGCAGAGTCATCACAGTTCAACACATTGGAGATTGGCTTTACGCTCTGTCAGTCACCTCTTGCACCTTGAGGCTGAGTGATGAGACTCTGAGGGTAGCAGTCGGTCTGCAACTGGGTTATGACTTATGCGAGCCACACAACTGTCCATGGCTTGTCAGGCTCACTGAGCTTTGGTCGCATGGTAAAGCTATACCAATACTACCATCGGTATTGGTATCGGGACGATTATTAGGGTTATCTGAATAATCGGTATCGGCAACCGTAATTGGTGTCGATATAAATTTATTTCTTATTTTGAAGGCTCGCTACTTGCCATTTATTGTCGCTTGACAGAATGTGGCCAAAGGATTTAAAACTACTTCCTGGCATGTAGACTGTAGTGTGTACTGTATAGTGTACTTAGCTGTGTCTAGATTGGATAAGTTCTTTGCTTGCTTTGGCTGAGGTACACGGAGATGTCGAAGGGACGGACAGACTTTGCAATACAGAACGGGGTTTTGGTACGCCGTTCTTGCGATCGCATTACGCCTCGAGGGATGGTCAACACTCAGATGGCTGTGTTGAGGGAGCAACGCAGATGTTTATTACAGGTAGCACATAATACACTGGTTATAGGTCATATGGGGATGCAACAGACATTGGAAAGACTTCTTCGGCGTTTCTGGTGGCCTTGTATTAACGTTATAGTAGTCCACAGAGCACTTGTGTGACCTGGGATGCCATCAAAAACCAAAGAGGGGGACAGATGAGAGACGCCTTTATTTCTGTGGGTGGGGTCTGAGTTACAGACAACATCAAAATTTTGTCCATAGAACGTGGCTGAGGCAAATATGAACAGACGCCTTTGATTCGTCAATGGGTAAATAAGACAGTTCGTAATTAACATTGACACTGGCCAGGGTCAGATGCAAGATATTGCTGACGTGGGAAGATATCTCTGAATAGGTATTCAGTCAACCACTCTGTAAACACAATGTGTGATCTGTCATTGTGAATTTAATAAACCAAAACATTATTATCCCTACAATTAATGGCATGTTATTTGCTCTACCAATTGTTTTGGCTTTCATTAGAAATCAGTTCCAATCACAATGAAAAAATCCTACCTTAAGAACCGATTCCTTCAAATGATCGCTTTGCTTCTTTCCAGAGTTTTCTTTTTCTTCAGTCGTGTCAGCAGTACTGGAATGTTCCACCATGAGTTCTTTTCTTGAACGTGCATCCTTTCCAGTCTCCTTGTGAAAAGCAGCTCTTTTGGAATGCTTAGCAGATGAAACCCTGCTTGATTTAGGTTCCTTAGATGACGCACCTGTTCCAATCTTAGCAGAACACTGAGTCACAGGTTTCGCTGGCTGAGATTCTTTAGTTGCCAGATTCTGGACTTCGATCCTGTCCTCTTCAGATGCATCATCTCGATTGACATCTTGTTTTTCCCTCACCAATCCATTGTGTACAGCGTAACTGGTCAGTGCTTCCATTAGCTTCTCTGCCTACCAACACGAATAGCTTTAACAAGAACTGCAGCAATTCCATATTTTAGCTAAAAAGAAAGTAATTTTTTCTAATATTAATCCAAATTATATGGGTCCTAAGATGATTGCTAATGCAAGTTAATGTCAGTGTGACATTCAGAAAGAGCAACAGACCAACACAGACCATCCCTGCATCACTGCGTTGTATAAGCTGGCTTCACATGATAAGCTTAACCCCTCTACCGTGATCCCCGAATTAACTCGTCCAATGTAATCCCCGAGTTAACTCGTCCGCGATATGCGTCTAGTTACGGATACTGTATCCCGAATAAAATCGTCTTAAGGAATAGACTAAAATATAATTGTGTTCTACGATAATAATAACGGCTTTCTTTACTATAAATAAGGTCATTATGATAAGCCGACCAATAAAATAATTATAAAGCCGTATGTAAATATTGTTGGACGCTGCCGTGGTCGAAAGCATGGTCCGTCTAACAACAAGATCGCCTGTCACAGGCATTTATTGTTTGCGATCGACGATGTAGACAATAAATAGACCATTTTGCTTATCTTTATGTTTCTTATATCAAAAGATGACTACTACACTTATAACTTTGCCAACCAGCATGCAGTATAACGTATAGCCTAATACATAGTAAATATGCTAAACTGGCGCTATATAAATTCACAAGGAGCATTTACATGAAAATGAAATAGCTGACAGCTATACTATGAATTTACACTTCAAAGAAGACCTGCTGGATTATTACACTTAGGTCTGTAACGCTGCCGAACACCATGCATTAGGATCTATAGCCTAATACATGGCAGATTTGCTAAACTGATGCTATATACATTCACCAGGTCCATTATGGCACTCTCCTTTTAGTGAACTGAAATGTGTTGACTTATGTTTATCAGAAAAATTAAGGACCTA
>JAQFXW010005926.1:0-10115 GCA_034693945.1 Dendrobaena attemsi | reverse complement strand
TCGATTCATTGCACGCTGTCATAGTCGACAGCGTAGTCGGTGATGCCTTAGACGAGCGCTCAAGCGGCCAGGCCCTATTCAGAATTCAAATTAAGACTGCTTCGTCGCCTCGGAGAACAATAGACGCATCGGACCGTCGCTGTCACTTTCTCCCCCCCGTCCAGTGGTCAGTAATATTCTCTCGCAGGTGACCAAAACTTGACCCCGCGTTTGATGTGTTAAGAACATAAGAAAATTTCAATCTGCATAACTAGTCACTGCAATTTATAACCAACTTTTTGTTATAACTTGCAAAACTATTCATTAGCCATAACAATATCCAAGAAAGGTTTTCATGTCATCTTAACCAATATTTAAACTTACCTAACTAATTTATATTACTGAGTCGTGAATTATGTGTCAAGCATTCTGTTAGTAAAGCAAGCTGATGGGTATTGAAAGAAATTATAAGAAATTTCACTAATTAACAGAAAATTACTTTTCTTTGATTTCCTTATGGTAGATTTTGAGATCTAGCTTCTGCACCTAAGTATTGAATACTGAAATGCTGCTTCTCTAAGAACCTTAGTAAAAAAAAACTTGAGTTGAGCTCTGACTTTCAAAGATGTCAAAAAATATCTTAAACATTTTAATTTTAATTGTAACAGCACAAATTCAAAACCAGCTACAGGGTAAATCAAACACAGCACTAGAAATAGAGACTAATGCGAATCAACAATATATCTAATCACTAGCAATCAGCAATCATTGTTTCTGAACAATGACTTTGATTTTTAACAGAAAGTGGGAGCTGACCTTGTCCTTTGACCACTCCCACCAGACTCTATCTCCCTCCTCAATCAGCAGAATCTGAGGCTTGAATGTGTTGTCACAAACATCAATCTTGTACTCTCTACAAAAAACCCATTTCCAGCCAAAAACTGTCATTTATTAGAACACTCATGCATCTGCTTTCTGTCTCAAACCACTCGTTTCTTATATTAAATATCTGAATACACACAACAGAACATGACTGCATAGTTCAGCATATGGACAAGGATTTTAATACACTAGCCAGCTGCACCATTCAAAAGTTATGAATATGCAAACATAATAAGTATATATCATAAATTCAGATAAATGTAGAGGTTCATCCAACAGTGCTGTGCAGAAGTTAAGTTACAAACATGAAAACAACAAATACCCAAATATTTGCGAGCACATGCTATCCATAACTGCCATGAGTGCCATCAATACTCAATAGTCTTTAGAACAATTTGGTGTCTTTCCGGGTTTTCACGTTGGAAGCGCTTCTGAAGAGCACATGCTTTACAAATTTGAAAATACTATACATAAAGAAATAACAGTTTACTAAGCTTCCATTATGTAGTATTAATATCAAGTTCTGCACCCAAAAGACCGCCAACTTTTGCTGATCACTTCTCCAAGGACGCTCTCAATCATCATAAACAAATGCAGTTCAATAAATTATTCAGCAATCATTACACACAGTTCCTCTATGGAAATGACACGAATACCTTTGCCGTTCTCGAACGTGTACAATGCATGTTTTCTTTTCTGCAGGTGGTGTACCTCCTCCAGACTGGAAGTAATATAAACCGGGTTTGCTAAAAACAAATGCACAATGTCAGTTGAAAGGACAGTCAGCTGCTAAATAATCAAAATAAAATGTCACCAGGTAGTGGAAATATCCCAGACATTAAGACTGATTATTATACTAGTAAATCGTAAACAAACGGCATTTTCTAAATATATACTAAGAAGTTATACAGCATGGAGTAATGAATTGGAATGAAACACTCCAATAAAATACACTGCAAACAAACAATCTGCATATTTACTCCATCAAACTTAAAGGCATACAAGGTGATTTTCAGCAGAGACCTAGAAGCTGGTCAAATGCATGTCCAACAACTCATGAACAGTTGAAATATACTCAATTGCACATTATTACAAACTTGCAAATTCTTTGTTTGATAGAAAGCACTGATGCTATCCCTTGTAGTCGTTCGACTGCTCTACATATAAATATGTTTCTGTCTTAACAAAGGTAGCCAACAACATGGATTTCTATTCTCCTGCTTATTTCAGTAGTCTTACACAACAAGTCAAAACTGAAAATTAACTTCAGACCTTCCTTTCAGTCCACATCACATGACAAACCCATGATTTTTATTTTACTAAGTTTACTAACCATTTCAGAACAGTAGGCCTAATTGGCAAATCAGCTTCTGAGTACACCCAAGTAGTTAAAGCAGATACCCAAGTAAGTAACAACCCAGTCATAAGTTACTTGAATAAGATCACAGAACAATACCAAATCTCCACTTAAACATTTCAGCAGTTTTGTAATTTGTTATTTAGTTCATTTTGCCATACACCAAAAGCACAATATCCACAGAACATGCAAGCAAATACAGTAATTCAGAAAACAAGGTACCGTGATAAGTAACCGCTTACTTGAACTCTTTCCGGTATGATCCAGTCTTAGTCGGTATGGCCCTAAATAAATTTAAATTCAAGTAAAATTATCTTTAAATCTAAAAGATCCTAACATTTGTCAATCACAAGATTTTGGCCTAATCGTTTTATCCTGAAACATCTGATTTAAGACTTCTGAGGTAGACTAATAATCCCAAACCTTAAAAGTACAAACCAATATTAATCAAAACAAGATTATTATATAATCATTCATTCACTCTGGACTTTTATACAGCTCCTCTTCAAGAAACTACTCAGAATCCCTCCTCGCCCAGCCACAACCACAGAAGAAACACTTAATACAGTTGGTCTTGGATATGGAGTGATTCCAGAAGCGATGATTACCAAATATTACTGTTACAATGCTTTGGTTGCAAAAAATGCATGTCTACAGAAACAGAAGTCCTAGGATGAACAACAAAAGCGCAGCAGAAATTTTGAACCGTAGCGATAACAGTGTTTCTCAACAGCCACTCGCACATCAGCTATAAATACATACTTGTCTGAAGCCGCTGGTTTCAACGTAAGATCTTTGAGGTTAAACATTGCTTCCGTGATCTTGTGTGGCCTTTCGCAATCGTTCCACGACCATTTGACTGCATTTCCTTCATCTATCCGTATTAAATGCGGTTCAAATCCAGTGTCGGACACGATAGATTCCACATCTCGTCGAGGGTCGACCTCTACGACGAGCGGTTCACATTTGACACCAGTGCTAGAAAAACAAAATGGACCGTCTTCAACTTAGAGGCAAATCCACAAGTGAGGCTTTGAAACGCAGCATCTAGAGTCTTAATCACCTCCATCCCAACTCAAAGGTAACCCATGAAATTTTAAAAGGTGATTAAAAAAGACAATTGATATATCTTTAACTTCAGTTAAAGCAAAATATTCTAAGCATACTTACTGAGAACCAGCTAACTATCAAGCCATAATACTATAGTAGGAATCTTCATAAAAGCAGTGAGAAAATGCAATTCAGCAAACAACCCTGTGAAAGACATAATATTTTAAACACATAAGCCTACATAATCTCAAACACAAATCCACGCACACTGATTTATGATCAACAGTGGAAGCAAATGTGTAAGTTGTTGAAAGCAGTGAGGTTGCCTTGAATTCTATACCCTTAGAACCCAGCCCATTATCCATAGCGGTACAGAAGCCACGGGTTCAAAGGGTTAAAGACAACACTCAACAATTCTAAGCTGATTCGAAGTAGACCACACTAAACTAACAACATATGATAAACAGTGATCACTAGCCTATACCAAGCCTATGAGTTGGTCTCGAGTCAATTACAAAGTCAATTACTGAAATAATAAATTTCACAAGAGCTATATTAATTATGAGTTCAGGTTATTATTATAACAAATCAATGTAACTTTCTCCACACATTACCTTATGAATCTGTATTCTCCAGCCAGGTTGAACTGCTGTGAGAAATTGCCTTTACGGACCAACTGGCCGCTACAAAAGCCACCAACAACTACCCGATGCTTTTCACCATCGTGCACCACCTAAGGAATCAACACAGTCATTGAACATCTGCGTGGTTTGACTTTTGATGATTCTGACTTTATCAAAATTCATTATAAAGCTTAATCCAACGTATATATTATATGACTTGGCAAACAATTTTCCTATTCTTAGAACTATCAACAATACAACTTAGGCTTCGTGATTAAAGCCTGTCTTTACAACCGGGAGCTAAACTGTTCAATTGTTGGAATTAATTATTATGTTTCGTCACAGGTTTGTGCTATGTCTGCCAAACTCTTATTTAGAAAACTCCTCAACAACAAAGCAACTTTCTATAACTCAGTACTCCATTCTCCAACTGTCTCAAAGCCCAGCAGTAAATAGGTCTATATAATTTAAGAGCACTTGAACTATTTCAAATTCTCTAAGATTGATTGGTAGTAGATCAATCTGCTTTTCAATTCCACCTCTATAGCTGCAGCCATTAAATCCTATTTGTGTTGCATTATCACCCACCTGTATCACATTAAATCCTTTGTTTTCAGGATCATCCCAGTAAAACGTGACAACCTATTAACAGCAGAATAACACTTTTTCTGATTAGCTGAACCAAGACAAAAACGTGGCCATCATCCTATTATTATAATATATAATATACACTCTGACCTGCATAATCAGCATTATCACAGTGAACACATTAAAATTGATAAACTAACTACAAAAATTATTGAATAAACATGATTTTACTTTCTAAGACAAGTACAGTATATTTCCACCTGCACACTCATTGGCCTTTAGCAGTACTTCAGCAAAATAATATAAAACAATGCTATACATTCATGAAATTTGATTCAAAGCAACTTAATTGCATCAGCATCTTAACACACCTCTATTCTTAATTGTATGATATTCCTATACAACTGTCAATATACGAGAATCAAACGTTACTGTATAAGGACGAACACATACAGAAATTGCCAATTTGCAAACAGCAGTACACCAACTTATTGAAATACAAATTAATTTTGTCTGTATCTCATTTACCAGAACAAACTGAAATTCACAATGTCTAATAATTGTAATTGAAGTCGCAATTGTCATCTCCAAGCTTCTAAAAGTCACTCGAAAAGAGCAGAGCTTCAGCTTGTTCAAGAGCGCTGACTCTACCACTAGCCATCAAAGACCAATGCAACAAAATCACAGGCCCAAAAGTAGGTACATTTGAAATAAGGTGAGTCAAAACAGATCTAATAAGACACCTCTTAGAATCTATACAGAAAGAAATTAGAAAGAGAACATTAACGTCTAGTCATAATACTAGCTTAGACAAGTATTAATGTGAGATAAAGAGATAAATAGGTATTTAATTTTGATACTTAGAGTTTAAGGTTCACTAACCTGACCCTCACATATCTTTATGAGTTGAATTGTAAATCCTGTTCGCTTAATCTCAACTCTGCAGGCGCTCTTTCGGCCTGGATTGAAATAGTAGCCATTATAAATACCTGACCCTTTTCAGCCAATTTACGTAACAGAATTTATGCACATAATGTTTTGCAGAAAATTTAACAGGCTTAAACTCAATTAAATTTCAGTATAAGCATAACGGTTTAAGACAATGAAAAAAGTAATCCTTAACAGGACTGCCATCATTCTAAAATAACTTCTAAGTTCTGAAACATACAGAGATACTGACTCTGCTGCTGTACTAAAGTGTAGTGGTGAATATCACACAGCTGGGATATAGGAACTCATCAGTTACATACTTGGCCATCACAGCTGCTCACATTATACCGGAACAAAAGAATCGCATTTACTAAATGTATGAGAGAAATTGTGTAATGTACGGTATGTACCACTAATATAGAGTAGTGAACTGGAATGAAACCTATTATGAGAACACAATACAGCCAAAGATAGGCCTAACAATCTGCATATTATGTTACTCCAATAAATTTCAGGGCACACCTGATGATTTTCAACAGGAGAGTCACAATTTTGCAAAATATCAAAACTATGAATTCCAATTTCACTTTACAGCTTGAATCTTAGACGTAAATGAAGTGTCTACACTGAATATTATTGTACATATGTCAAATCTACCTTCCTTTCATTTTCAATTACTTGCCACTTAGTATTTAGAATGTGGGCCTACTTTAACAGTTCTTTCTTTCCATGTGATGCCACAGTTCATGTGCTCTGCCACCAAACAGTATGACATTATATATATAATCTATACAATATATATACTATATATATTATATATAATATATATAAAAGTCATACTATTTGGTAGCAGAGCAGATATAACTGTATATATATATTATATATGCATTACATATATTATGTCCAATACTATTTGGCAACTGCAAGCGTCTGCTGTTACTAGTGATCGCTTTTTAGGGTGTTATCCTGCATAAAAGATGCTAAAGAAATGTCTATCAATATACTAACCAAGTGCAGTTGCTCTCATCTTTCGGTGTAGAGAATGTGATAGGTCTTTGTTTTTCAGAGCCTCTCTCCATTCCGGCCTCTTAATCACTTGTGGTATGTTAGATCCAGGAGTTGCACTTGCATAGGTGGTAACAATTTCAACCTTTTTCGACTGACTCTTCCCCTTTGAATTATCTTCCTCCTCTCCGTTTTGTTTTGATACCAACCGCTGTTGTTCCGCCTGTGCTGATGCTCCAGAACCCATTTTCTCAGGGCCAACAAGTCAATTAAACACCTCACTTACTACCTGGGAAAATGTAAGAAAACGTGTCAAATATTTATTTCTAGGCCTATCTAGATTTCAGTTTTCGCTTGAGTGCTTCTTCTGTATAGGCCTACCCAAACTACCCATAGGCTTAAACGTCGTCGTTGATAAGCATGTTCAAATTTATCTGAAACGTTCTTAGCGACATCACAAACGCCTACACAGATTGAAGTCTCGGCCGTTCGGCCCGTTACTGGGGTAAAATCGTATTTTGGGGGCCAAAACCAGTTTGAGCAATTAATTTACTAAATTTAAACAGTAGACAGTGAGCTTCAGTAACCCTGCGCTGCAGTGCGTGACGGACACTAGGCCTATACCCTATTTATTAAAATAGGCTTACACCGTTACGGCTTCATCATTCTATAGCCAATATCTTCATTTAAGTAGGTCTACACGAAAAAGAAAGAAGATACAAACCTAGTAAACTGGTTTCCTAATCTGGTAATTTGAAACGGTCTAACATATTTGTATTGGCTATTCAGAACTGCTGCGAGACGCATCGACAGACAGAAGCGGAACGAGGCGTGAGCGCCACAACAAACTGTGCTGCCATGACAACATCGGAACACGTGGCCATACACGTGACGCATAATTACACGCTTGACGGACGGTGCCAAGGAATAATGATTCTGCGAAGGCGTCGCATCAATATTCATAAGGTACAAGTTGACCGAAAGGCTGAGTTAGACTCTCGCCATAACGCGTTTCGCAGGCGAGTGTAAGAGGTTAAGGTAAGGTAAGGTAAGTCGATTTTTCTATAGCGACTGTATATGGCCTCGACCCCATGGGTGAGATCCTTCACTACCGCTCGCCCGTTTGAATGGACGCCACGCCATTTAGGTCCCCGTGAACGGACCGTGCTAGCCCGAGATTTTGAAATCTCTGAATGTCCGCCGGCACCGAGGCTCGAACCCGAGTTGACGCAACAACCGGCCGGCTCGCTCCCGACTGCTATAATTAATTGGTGGACAGAGCTCTTTGCTTCCAGATTGACAGTGTGCTAATGCAACATTAATTGTATGCATGCGTATGGCTGTAGTTCACTCTAATATCTTTGGTTCACTGTAATCCCAAAATTGCCTCGAGCAACGTCACACCGTATACTTTAGTTAGCATTACAGCAGAGTAAATAATTATCTCGGTATAATGTTTCAGACTAGGCTCTATGTTTCGCACAGCCGAGCGATGTGTTTGGCAGTTATGGCAGAAGGTGATTGCTTAGGTTTCTGCGTCACACTTCTATCGCCTCGGTCACACTTCAATTGGATCCGTCAAACAGTCTAACTTCCACTGAATTGGACTTTGGAATTAAGTGGGTTTTGAGGAGCAGCCATAAAAGAAGCGAGGACGACCTCTAATAGAATTCCAGGCATTGGACCATGAAGATCAGAGGTGGCAGCAAGAAACGTTGGCCATTACTGCAATAAGCACTATGAGCAGTAAACTTAAACAGGCCACACAAATAGAATCACAATACTGAGAACATTAACTGGATAGACGTCTATCTAAATGCATCAACAAAGAAACTTACTTAACAGAATTAGATCTAAGTGTAGCCCAAACGAACATTAACTGAACTATCTAGACGTAGGCTAGTATACGAGCCCAACTAATGAACACTACTATTTCAGCCCCCAAGAACCAGAAGATTATAATAATTATAGAAACGTCTTATTTATAACAAAATAGTTTTATTGCATGAATTTAGTTTTTATTCTAACATGTATTTGAATCATTGGGAAGTATGCGACTCCTTAAAATAACAGAACAACTGTAGAAAGCACGTGGTTTACAGAAATATCATTTAGGCTAACATTGATAAATGTACAACTAATTTGAAAAGATGGCTATTTAAATGTTCGGCCAGTTGACATGTAGTTTGCAAGTTTTGTTCAACGTTGAAGTTGTCACAAGTTTAGAAATAATTATACCTAGCATATATAGTCACACAACTGAACTTTAAAGTCGATTGTTTACATCTTAAACTTATCTGAAACATTTATTGCATCAAAAATATAAATATGTAGGCCTAGACAGGTAGGCCAGCAAGGGCTTCTATTCCCCCCTTAGCAACCGGGCTCAAAAACTTCTTTCCCCTTATTTCAGGCAAAATTTGTGATCTCCCCTCCCCATATTTGTGATTTCCCCTTATTTCAGGCAAAATGTGATACAAATTCTAAAAAAAAAAGATTCTCCTATTTTCCACTGGGTGCAAGTGCACCCGCTTGGTATAGGGATAGAAGCCCATGTAGGCCAGCAAAACAGCGTAACTAACAATTCGCCATACACATAGCAACTCCTTTTCATAATAGAGAAGCTAGGAATAAATCATGTAAAACGGACCAAAACATTGTCACTGGATTTTCCTAAGGGCAGAGCAATAGAAAGATGATTGAAATTGGTAATAAATAAAATGATCATTGCACATCAACATCAATCTCGGTGAGTATGACGTCATACGAGGTTCTCTGTTCGTCTGGTGATGCAACACTTGCAACGTCAATGATGAATGTCGACTCGTTTGAATAATGACCCAGGATTTTGTCGTCCATTTTTACCAAAATCCTAAAAGCATAATTATTAGCTCCAGTGGTTATGCGCTATAACCATAAGTCACTTCCAGCTGTGCACACAAAATACAAACAGCAATCAGCTTCATTGCAATAACGTGAAACAAAAGCAAATTGACAAAAGACTAGGTTTAACCTGGGACTATTATTACGTAATTATAGTCCCAGGTTTAACATTTCAGTGGTGGTTATCACATGTTGTTGTTAGTTGCATTTTGTTGTTAATTCACTTCAGAAACAAAAATTCTAAGCTAATCAATTCATTTTGAATTCTGTGGCATCTAGTTCTACCGAAAACATGGTCAATGGCACACTTTTCAGTACTCACCAGATAGACACAAATAAATACCTGCGAAATAAAATAACTGGTTCCCTTGAAGCAACCAGACACAAGTGTGTCATCTTCTCAGTGATAGTTGTAGCTTACCCTCTCTTTGACTTCTTGTATACAGTTCGAATTTCTTGCATCTCAATATCGCACTTCTCTTGAAGCTAAAGCAGAAATGAAACGAATATTGAAAATGCATATACTTTAATGCTTAATAATTATTACTATTCTAAACTATGTAAAATTTGAATCTAATATCATGACAATCTGTTTTCAAATTGGCATATTTTGGAAGGGCAATAACTTTAGCCTCTTATTATTGAAAACAGCAATAACATAATTTTCTCGGCATGTAGGATGTTATTTATGTAAATGAATCCCTCACCCTGGGAGTGTCTCTGATTAGTGACCAGAATTATATAATAACTAGATATCTCCCGTCAAAAATGACGGTAAAACCTGGTTTTTAACCCGTGACTCACGGGCTATTTTAATC
>JAQFXW010005925.1:0-10116 GCA_034693945.1 Dendrobaena attemsi | reverse complement strand
TAATGTATGTATGTATGTATTTATGTATGTATGGCATTGTATACACTACCTATGTATGACTAATGGCTTATATATTTGTGACGTGCGTATAATAGTAAAAATAATGGTGCAAGTCAAAGGGTTAACTTCTTGGCTTTTCCATTTCTATCTCTGTACAAACATTTTATCTGTTACTTTTTTAACTGTCTTGTTTATGTTGCAAATGCATTATTTTGCAATCAGCTCTTCTTAAACCAATCCTGTTCATTTTTTCCCTCCAACCAGGGACACGTTTGATGATCCAGTTGCACGACCTGCCGCTCATCGATCGGGCAATGTGTCTGCGCTCCTACAGAAGCAACAGGATGTCTCTGAGAAATGGATTCAAGTCAATCGCAAGTGAGTCTCTTATATCATGCATTGTGATTAGCTGTCACAGCTCCAGTTTACTAGCCCACTTAGCTACATTCGGAGCGTGCCGACCATGTGTTTGCACGGACCGGGTTCGAGCCCGATACCTGCCGACACTTAGAGATTTAACATCTCGTGCTAGCACATGGGGCATGTGTGGAGCAGTGGGATAGTCGTCGCCTTACGTCCGAAGGGTCGCAGATTCGATTCAGACCCGAGCCACCATGTAGGGACCTTGAGCAAGTCCTTCGCCTACAGTTGCTCGTGGTGCTTCATTAAAACTCCGAAACTCCTTCGGGCTGTAGTCGGGACCGCCCCTAAGTAGTAGTGGGCTTGAACGTGCGGTATAGAAATGTGTAAATAAATAAATATAAATAAAATAAAGCTCCATGGTAACCAGTCGTTCCTCGATTCATTCACTTTAAGATTGATATTGCACCTTTTCAACCCCGATCTACTGCGACATATGTGTAAGCTTGGAGGAAGCTACAGACGTGTGTACGGTTGTACGCAGGGTTAGCTCTTTAGACTACAGCACCAGAGAAATAATTCCGGTCGTTTATTTGAAATAGTGGACCTGCATTGCTGCTACCTAATGGGAATAGCATGTGCGGCTATTTAGAAAAACTTGGGCATTCTCTAATGAACACAAAGAGTTGTTTATTCTAATAAGTATTGAAGAGTTGTTTGTGGCAAATGTAATGAAGGATATTGAAGTGATTTGCTTTAAGAAGTATCTCGGGTTGACCTGCAGGGCGCTATTATTGGGAGGATGCAAGAACTGTCCCTCATATCCTATGTATTTACAGTGTTTTGTACAGTGCGAGGGTATGTTGACCTTGGCATCTTTCAAACAAATCCGCGCTTAGTGTGACTTCTAGATGTCACATTACGTGACAAAAAGACAATCTGGTGCAAGGAACGTTATTTTCATTCTTTGAATGATATAATAATAATAATTACGACCATTTCTAGGGCGCCGTAACACAGCCATGTATCATGGAAACAAAATACATTATTTATAAAGATTTGGTTTTGGGCCAATATTAACTGTGTTACTAAGACCTCAATGGCTCCAACCAATTGTAGCGCACATCCTATAAGCAGCTGATGTGAATTGCACTTTTGAGTCAGTTGGATACGAGGACTTGTTGAATCCTTATGTGGTGGCATTTGTGTTTCATCTGAAGTTAGTCTTGTGTCTTTGATCGACAGAGTCAAGCGAGTGATGGTACCTTCGACTTTTGTCAGTCATATCCTCGGATCAAACGGATCGAAGTTGGAGGCGATCTGCCTCGTGACACGAGCGCACATCGAATTAGAGAAGACTAACAGCCCAAGTGAAACGACTTTTGTCCTGAGGTCAGTCTGCGTTTATACTGAATGAGAAATACTTGATGCGAGAGTAGGCGCTATATGAGATATTTTTTACGAATGAATGAATAGCTCCTCTCCTATTCTAGAGGGATGCACTGGCCAACTGGCTATCTCGTCTGATGACCTGTTGACCCCGCTAGTGATAGATTTAATTAGTGTACCGGTGTCGAGCGATAGTCTATCCTCCTTGAAACGATCCACGGGATGAAGGAATACCTATACAAAAAGTTTCTGTCTAATCATGTTGCAATGGGATGATTGTACAATGCGGATATTTGCACAGGGAGATGTAGTTCGTACTGTTTAGATTCATCTGGCCAGAATCCTCGCCAGATACTCAATTTTGCTCATATGTAGAAAGAATATTTTCACCCTCTATTTTTCTGGACTGCTGGACAGAACGAGCTGCCACCTGGAGGTTCTTTGTGAAACTGAATAGACACGTTGTGAGTAAATTCATAGGTCGCTCACTGAGACATTGTAACAAGGAAGGAACAATGCATGGCAATTAGTTGTAGACTCTGGATGTCCATCGGTGAAAGTATCTACGCCTATTTATGGGAATTTGAAACAAAATTCTTTCAAAACTGAAATTGTACAATATGAACTGAAATTATTTCAAAATTGAAACTAAAAGTGAAGCAAGAATTAGAAGCAAAGCTGAAGTATGGGTGAAATTATAATTACTTTTAAAGCTGAAATACCACTGTTTTAAGACTGATTGCTGCTAATAATTAAATAATGAAGTTCATTTGTCTGTGCAGAGGAACGTTGGAACAGATGCAGGCTGCGTCGAATATGATCTCGGCTCTGATGAAGGATTCCAAGTCTTCTCTGGACAGTACTCTTAAGAGCGCAAATGTTCAGCCGGTGAAGAACGGCTCAGCGTCACATTCAACACCACAGCCAGTAACAGCTTCAAAGGAATTCAAAACGAACTTAAAACTTGGACCGTTGCCACTGCCGAGCGTTACGAACAACGCCATTCCGGAGAAGTCCGCTCCTCGCGTTCCACAAGTCAATGGTTTTGGTTCAAACGAAGAGGATTATCCAGACAGCATCCAGTCCTCTGCATCGGAAAGGTCGGAGGACCCCTGCTCGGAGCGCTGCTCGCCCGCTCAGGACCTGCTCGTCGGGGAGTATTCGTTGTTTGAGCACGGTCTTGGACAACCTCTTGAGAAGCTCTTGGCTCGTAAGGACTCGTCGAAGCAGACTTTTGCACGCGCTGCATCCATCCGAATGCCGAGCTGCACGCTGACTCCAATCATTCCGAACCGCAGCGCTATTGATCAGCTGCTCCTTGCAAAAGCACCCGGATATCGCCATGCTAAAGTGATGTACGGACAAGATGCCTGTTTCACCAAGGCAGCTGACCACGGCAGCCACATGCCAGCTGGAAGATATTTCTGGCCAACGGCGATCTGCGGGCAAGGGCTCGAACGCACAAGGGAAAAGGATCTGTCGCGCTGTACACCATCACAAATGTTCTGCTTTGACTCGTCCAATGCTCACATTCCATCGTTGGAGCGTCCGCTGTCGGCTCCTGGCTTCCCATTGGCTCATTCTTTGGCAGCAGTGCCTGGAGGAGCTCACGGTTGGTGTGCCGCCGGTCCGTTGTCGGATCATCTCCTGACCGTGCAGACGTTTAGCAATCTCAATCCCAACGCACCTGACTTCGTCTTCACTCTGCCACCCGAAGAAGCGTCCGACAATCGTCGAATCCGAGGCGTGGGTGGCATTGGAGGGTTGTCGTTTGAAGCCCCCCAATGCAGCTCTCATCTCATCCACTCTCCAGTCGGCGGTCCATCGGAAGACTCCGGATGGCAGAGCACGGACGACGGTCGCTCAGCGGAAGAGTTCTACTCCATGTCTCGACTGGGAAGTGCGTTTGAATCCGTCGTGTCGGTGGATATTCCGATTTCGAGTCCAGACCTCGGAAGTGGTGTTGGTCGAGATGGAGGATTCGCTCTTCCGCGATCGTCTGCTGTTGGGGATGAGACGACAAATCACGTTCCACCGCTTGCAGGAGACGATTTGAACACTCAGTGGATCTGTTCACCAGGTATGAGGGGAGGATTGGATGATTTCTCTTCTTCTATTCACACCTTACATGTTTGCATTCGTTTCATTTGATGAAACCTTAAAGGTCCATAATAAGTCTAAAGCAAGATTATACTAACAACGGTTGGGAGTTGGACTTATTTCATTTATTTATTCACACATTTCTATACCACCCCTTCATATTTCCTACTACTCGGAGGTGGTCCTGACTACAAATCAGCGGCGTATCGGAGTTTATGCACCAAAGCGCCACGAGCAATTGTGAGTGAAGGACTTGCTCAGGGTTCCTACGCGATGGCTTGGGTGGAAATCGAATCTGTGGACGCAAGGCAGCGGTTATCCCACTACTCCCCAAACAACTTACGATTACCTAGTCTTTTTGCTGAATCACAATGCAGTGTTCAGGGCTCTTGTGCATTCCAGTTTTCTGCTTCCAAATAATGTAATCCACTGCTAATGTCTACGCTGCTCGAATTCATTTCCTTTAAAAAGTGGCTTAAAACTTGCTGTTTCCTCTTTGGTTCAAACGCTTCGATCCGTAATCACTTTTTCATATCGCCGATGGCTATCTACATTTCTGATTCAGAGTTCTCGTGTGACCTTGTATGCATTACGTGCCTCTGAGTAGTTTCTTGAAGAGGCACTATATAAATGTCCAGAATGAATGAATGAATTATAAATTTAGTGGATTTTGATAGCCTGAGGGATTAGAAACTACTACCTCAGCATTACTAGTAAAATTGTTCATAATAGGCTGAATGTGAATTTGACTTAACTGAAACTTTCTTAAGCATTTGATGCACACATACGTTTATTGTTGAACTGACCAGTACTGACTCGTAGAGGCTGAGGAACTTTACTTGTCTACATATTGGAAAGTAAAGTCCTTTGTCTCTCTCACATATTATGCTTTGCCGATTAATAATTGCAGCTGATAGATTCAATCATTAATAGCTGTGAACGGAGAAAGCCAACGGCCGTTGTGCCATGATCATCTTTGGCAGGTTTCAGATGTGTATGATTGCAACGCAGGTTCTGTTGCGGTGCTTGTTGACTGTCGACCTAAATGTGTGTCACGTGTGTTATGTTGTGACAGAGCATTGGCATCCATCGAAATTGTCTTACGTTGGAATGGGACAGCGAGGAGGGGAGCAGGTGTTGCCCGGCAACAGCACGGGGGCCATTGCATCATATCCGTCATCGATGAGAGGGGGCGAATTAAATCGCAGCTACTTTGCCCATCCGCCATTCAGCCCCATTGCCTCGGCACCGTACAACTGTGCCTTCTATCAACAGCAGAACATGATGCTGGCACCTGTACAGGTAGGAGGAGGTGATCGGATTTGTCAAAAGCACACGAGATAGTGTTAGAGCGGTAAATTTCTAGTCATAGTACTTTGTTTTGTGCAATAGTATTTGTCTGAACAGATGGTCTGACCACCGTAACACAGTTTGGGGTCACTGCACTGACCATGCAGCGCCCATTGGAAGACAGGTCTGAGCGTCGCTGATGCCCCAGACCTTGTTTGCGGATGAGCAGACTGAACTCCTTGGTCCTTGTCTTCTTTCTTGACCATTTTGTATGTGTGGCCACCAACACTGTTTGCGTTTAAAATGGTTTTAAGGATTTCTGGTTGGATTTAGAAGATCATTCAAATTATGATGTTTTGTCACTTTTGTGTGAAGTTGAGATATTTGTTGTTTCGTCTTCAGCTTCAATATTTGTCAAACATTTAGTAGATCTTTGACTTCCAAGGGTTAAAAGGGCATTTTTGCTATTTATTAAATTCTGGATTTTGCAGACATTTTTTGATGTCATTGTATTTGGAGTATGTATGATAAATAAGTCACAAAAAATTGTGTTTTGATTTTAATTGTGAGAACTTGTAAAATAAATGTGCAATTATAACATCCTGAGTTAGTTTTTATACAAACTTTCTTATGGTTTTCAGAGCAGCTATGACAGAGTAAGATTGTGAGATAGCAAGTGAGATATCTCAGAATGTTTGGTTTTTAAGCGAGTGCAATCGATGAGCTATTACAGAAATTGATTAACTTTTCGTTAAAGTCTAAATTAGATCAAATTTAACTTCAGAGTGATTTTTATTTTCAGACATGGAGTCACACAACTCAGACTGTTGCACAGGCCGGACCTCTCGAGTCCGCGATATTTTCTTGAGGGCAGTGGCAGCACAGCCCAACAGACCGCCTTGCTGTCGTTTCGTTTTCTGTGCCATTTGTAATATAGGAGTATTATTTATTTTTATTTTTTCAATAAATGTATTTGACGCTGCTTTCTGGTGACCGGAATTTTCCTTCTGCTGACCGACAAAGCAAGAAATCGTCTGGATCTGCTGACATTTGTTTATTTATGTTTGACGTTCATCCCTCTATCTATCTCTGACTCTCTGTGTTTTAGTTAACCTCATGGACATGGCATAGCTTCAATGAACCCAAATACATTTTACAAATCAGTGCATCATTTCTTGATGTTTGGCCTATCTAGGTAAAGTCACACTCTAGTGCAGTACATCGAAATATTTAAATTTCTCGGTTTGTGCTATATTTCCTTTGTGGCATACGCGAAATTGTAATTAGGCTCAATTTCATTTGCATATTTAACTTAAAGGTAAATTTTAAAAGGTTCTTTCTCCTTTGAATATTCCATCAAAGGTAAATTTTATTAAGCTGTTTTCTATGCATATTAAATTAAAGTAAGATTTTATAAGCTCCGTTTCTTTTGAATATTAATAGTAAAAGTGTTTTGTTTTGTTGTTATTTGTTATAATCGGATCTTAACCCGGCCTGTCGCCGCGTGTAACGACTTGGCTGTGTTACAACACCGTGTATTAATTGTTGTCATATTATTATTATATTTATTAGGTTTGCGCTGTGAGATACGGAGATGTTCTAGTGCCTATGACAAATTAAAATACCTCTGCGCATCTCGTGGTTTGCAGTGAGTTAAAGCTCAAAGTTCTCTCTGCCTCATAACAAGGCAAGGAATTGGAGAACTTGATAAGAGGACACTACTCGGAGCATCAGCTGTGTACAGATCTACTCGGTTGGTTGTTTCTGATAGTCAGGGTTAGGGTAATGAGTCTCTGTAGTAATAATAAGAAATTACAGATCTACTCTATTGGTTGTTTCAGGGTTAGTCGTTGGAAACTGAAATCAAATCTAGAAAACACTGATTTTAATCTGAAATGCATTGCAATAATGTTTGCCCTTCTAAAAGCATTGTTTGGCTGGGTGTACGGACACTTAATCCCGGGACATTTAATCCCGGGACAGTTAATCCCGGACACTTAATCTCCGGACAGATAATCCCATGGACACTTAATCCCCAGACACTTAATCCCGCTGACACATTGGTAGGATCTTGCCGTCTCAATGGCCTTTGACAGCACAGTCTGATTATATAGAACAGTGGCGAAGCGTATACAGAGTTTAAATTATGGCATAGTGTACAACTGTTGCGGCGAATGTGTTATACAATATTATGATCGCATGAATAAGAGATACCAGACGCAGAAGACGCGTGTCAAAAATGCTGTGGAACGTTACTCTTAGAGCGAAATTCTTGTCTATCTGCGTGCCATTGTTTACCTGTCATACGTTTAGCTTTTTAACTTTATATTTCTCTATTTTACTTTACATTTAACTTCAAGACTTATTATTACCTTTTATTAAATAGCGTTAAATACATTTGTTTTATTTCTTCTTATTTCTTTCTTTGCCGCGGGAGGGATTAAGTGTCTGGGGATTAAGTGTCCATGGGATTATCTGTCTGGGGATTAAGTGTCCGGGATTAACTGTCCCGGGATTAAATGTCCCGGGATTAAGTGTCCCCAAACCGTTTGGCTGTTAACTAAAAGACAGCTTCTGTCATTCTAATACAATCAATGAAGTACAGGAAAGTGAATAGGAAGGTTTCAATTAATTGTACATGCAGTATTATTACTATATACGTATTTCAGATGTATGTATCATTTTCATTTTATCAGTTTGCGTAAAACATGGAATTCTCTTAACCTGTGCATATTTATGTAGTCTAGCATACGTTCAGCTACTGACTTTTGTAGGAGTTTTCGTGAGTCAATCGAGGGCTTGAAGAGCTGTTAGTCTATTATGTCCTCTTCACCTCCATGGTTAACTTTGTGTGTGTGTGAACAGCACAGGTTTGAGACAGTTTCATGTCCGCTGTGTGGAACCACATGAGTAATATTTTATATCCGATTTATTTGCAGTCTTTGTGGTCCATTTCTGTTTTCTCTGCCTTGCATTTCTTGAAAAATAGTCAATCTGTGTTTGCGCTCTTTGTCAGTGACCTGTAAGTGATTGTCCATTTATGAATTACTAAGCTCTTCCAAGTTGTGAGAACCATTTGCTTCACCAAATCAATCCGTTTGTGTGGCATAATTTAAACATGAAATGATTGGTTCGATAGTTATAAACAACCTGAATGCTTTTGTAATGTTGCATATTGTCAATTGCTGCTGCTAACCAAAGCAAGTGGAGTCAGGTTACTTGGTTCTAGGCTTGTCAGGATCCAACAGAGGAATCTGAGCTAAGGAGAATCTGAGCTAAGGAGATGGTTGGAATTTAACACATTGAGTTAACTCGAGGTTAAAATGTCTCCTGCGTACGCCACCCTCACTCGTGCTTTTTCCAGCTGAGGTTCTGGGACAAAGACACGTCGGTCTGATGTGTTTTTGCCACCATATTTATTGTATGCATTTATTTGGTCACTAGTATCGACTCTACTGTAAAACTTCTTATGGAACTCTGTATGAAGTCTGCCCCTTCAATTAATTCAAAATGCCTCAGCATAATATTACATCTACATCAGTGTTTTAAAGTCTTGCGTTGGCTTTTTATTGCTGATCATATCGATTATAAGATCCTCTTGTTCTTCCAATCTAAACAGTTTTCATCAAATCTCATTTCACTCCTTGTGCTTGATCTTTTTGATCAAAGGAACTGCCTTGGCCGAATGGCCAGTATTTGCTGTTATGGGTTCTCGCATCAAAGGATACATTCGAATGTTGGATTCGTTCATCATCGGTTGATCGCTCTTTAAACGTCTCTTTGTCCCGGAGTTTCTGTGCTGAGGACATTTCTCAGTAGTTATTCTGCTAGAGGCATCTTATAAATCTCTATTTAGATATGATGCGGTTGACGGGGAATGAGGGAGGAGGAGGTCATTGATGAATTTTACGAGCCTTCTAAAGGCATAGCTGGATAGAATGTTAGTCAGGCTGTCTTTATTCATGATCAGTTGATATTACAATTGTGAAGGGTAATAATGGTAACACAATCTACTGCTGCTGAACTGTGCACATCAGCAATTTACACAAAACAGTGAAGCAGTACTTAGTGGACAAATTAACTTTAAGAAAATCATGTATTCACTGGTGGAATGCCATTCCAGTCAGTCGTTCACTTGACACAAATCCTCTTGCAGTCCTAAGCTGTTGCTGAACAATTCTGCACTTTGCTAAAAGTAACAGTGGTCGTAGCGGCCATCTGTAATGTCCTGATTTTTGGCTTGTCCTGTATTTCTGCAAAGGTGTGCTGTATTTCCTGGTTTTTTAAGTCACTTAATGCTCTTTCTGTGAACACATGATATTTCTTATTTGTTTTTTTTCTATATTTTAATTTTTAATTTGCACCACAGCGGTACTAAAATTATGAATAATAAACAGGCAGATTCAAGACAAGTATTATTACTAGTTATTATTGTTCAGTGTATTGACTCGGTTTTGATTAATTGTGCGTCCCTTTTGAGTAAACGCTCTGAAAATTTGTCTGTTTGCGACCACTTCATAGCTCGTGTGAAAAGTAGCTGACAAAGCAGAACTGAATTATAGCAGCGTAATGAATCTATGTGAAAATGCTGTTTACTACATGGCAGAGGCAAAAAATTTGTAGGCCTACTGGGTATTTGTGCACTACAATGTCCTGTATCTTTGTTTTTTGTGTCCTGTAAAACAGTGGTTCCCAACATTTTTGACTCTGGGGCCACTTTTCATAGTTAGAGGACATGAGGGGCCACAATGTTAAAATTTGAGGCCTCGCAGGCTACTTTAAGCTCGCGGGCCACGGGTTTGGAGCCACTGATTTAGCGAATCTAATACATTGTTCGGTATAATTTATGCTTTTTTACTAGAGATTTGCTAAAAACATATAAAGTTGTTAAAACTGAATCAAAATAGAATGTTTGATGCAATTTATAAACTTTCAAATAAGATAATTTGTAATAGAAAATAATTATGTATTATTTCC
>JAQFXW010005924.1:0-10116 GCA_034693945.1 Dendrobaena attemsi | reverse complement strand
GACTAAACTGCAAACACAGTCCAGCACGCTAACCACTACACTAACCAAGCACCCCCATGTGCAATGCCATTGAACATCATCATCTGCTTAGTGGTGAATCCTAGAGAAGTAGCGAGTAGTGTCAAGTCTGCCATAGAGAGAGGATATTCAGAAACAACCAAGGTACTGAGTGTCAAGCAATAATGAATGGCATTGGTGTCCAAGCCGTGCAGTGACTGCAGTCCTAGCCAATTTTTGTCCATTGCAGCCAGAAGGGAGCACAGCCAATCCCATGACAGTCTTCTGATTCCAAAAGACTCTTGATCAAGATTTTATGACAATGTCAACTGCTGTGCTGATATCCAAGTAGCGTGATATGACTTGACTCAACGATATTTTTGTTATATGAGATTGCATTTTAGAGGTGTGCCTATACTTAAAATCAGAATGTTGTGTCTGTTTTTCTGTTGCCTGTAGCTCCATCTGTATGATGTCGAAACAGAGACCAGGACTACAATTCTGAATTACTGTTCTTATGTCCAGGTTAGAACTACAGAATTATGTCCTATGATGTTTTATGTTTAAATTTAACTTAAAACTTTTAATAAAGCAAGTTGCCCGGCCTTCTTCTGTGATCAAATGATGAGCATAAAATTCTGCAACAGGGCTTCAGAGACAACAATTTAAAGTATCTTTTAATCATACAGTCATTTTGAAGATTTACCGGTATACATTTTGTAAGAGTTAAATTACAAAAGGGATTTAATAAATTAATATGTTTCATTGTGTATATTGAAGGTGTGTAACTGTTATGATATGTCTGTTTGTGTTTCAGTGGGTGCCTGGAAGTGATGTTGTTGTGGCTCAGAATCGAGAATACCTGTGTGTGTGGTACAACATCGATGCCCCAGAACGAGTGAAAATGGATCCAATCAAAGTAGGCCAATTGGAACCTTCAGCAACCTTATCATTTGATGCTGCACTAGTAGTTTAATGAAAGGCGTAATGTAAAAAGAGTATTATGTATGATTGTATATTTATATGTGATTGATTAGCCTAACTTAGGATTCATTGCTATCTTAGCAGTGTTTGATTTGTGTTTGAGTTTTGAAAATGTTTAGCATTACTTATCTTCTGTCGCAAGTTGTTCTTAATTTTTATTAGTTTTCTTCTAATCTATGTAATATTGGCGGAATTGTTTTATAACTTATACTTTGTTACTGTTTGAAATTGAGTGCAATTTTAATTTCCTTGATTTGGATTGTGCTAGGGAGATATTGTGGATGTGGAAAGGCATGATGGAAGGACAGATGTGATTGTCAGTGAAGGCCTGAACACTGTCACTTATACACTGGATGGCACATTCATTGAGTTCGGAACGGCACTCTACGATGGTGACTATGCAAGGTCTGTGTGTTGTCATGATATTTCTATTTCATTTTGTCAAAATTCTTATATGATGTTCACAGTCCCTGAAATGTTTCTGTTTGTACTGCATTTCATACGATGTGTTCCTAATTATGTTGTGATTTGCTGTTCATTTTAGGGCAGTGGCTTTCCTTGAGATTTTGGAAATGACCCCGGAGACAGAGGCCATGTGGAAGACTCTTAGCAAACTGTCGCTGGATGCCCAACAACTCATTATAGCAGAGAGGTTGGCCAACATGTCTTCAGTTCTATCTTTCTCCTCCCCTGGTTTAGACTCATTTCAACATAATCTCACTAATGTAGCATAATCGTGAAAATATGTGTAGTTTGAATTGATAACTACTGTTTTGTTTATCACCAGAAGCTATACATACCTATTGTATACTGAAAATTATGTAAATTTTATGTTGCTGTGGAGGCATTTAAATATAAAAAGTTTGGACTAAATAGAAAATGTCATAAAATGAAGCATCACACAGTAGCTCTACAGTTTCTGCTTTTATAATTGTTCTGCCATTTGATGTTCCAGTACCATGGATAAATTATAAAATGGTGCTGCGTTCTTTAACAGATGTTTTGCAGCTCTTGGGGATGTGGCCAAAGCCCGTTACCTTCACGAGACAAACAAAATCGCTGAAGAGGCTGCAAAGACAATGGTCAGTAATTGAGCATTGATGTCTGACATTGGTAGTTACTAGAGTAGAGAAGTCATGAGTCCTACTCACGGCGAGGAACCTTTTCTTCACTTGCCTCACTCCAAAATTTTTGACTTTGTCTTAAATTTGACATTTCACATGGCTCTACATTGTGATGTTCTCATACAGTAATTGTTAGACAGCAGCGATTGGCATGAGTCTTCAAGGTGTCTTTGTAAACTATGAACTGGTGAGCATTTCTCTCGTTTCCTTGTGAGTGGCTGAAGATATCCTTCTGATTGTGCTTAGGGTGGCAATGGATTTAACCATTACAAAGTTCGAGCTCGTCTGGCAATCATGGAGAAGAATTTCAAACTGGCTGAGAGTATTTACTTGGAACAGGTGAGCTTCTGATAAGAACAATAGTTGGACATCCACATTTTTATCTTGTGCGTATATAGCGGATTTATTGTTTATCTATTTATAGAGAAGTGCAGTTTAGAATTTAGCATTACCGGCTCTGTGTGAAGTTATAGTTGCACATACTAGAATTTTGCTTCATTTTCAGTTTTTCAAGTCATCCAGTGTATGATCTTTCAAACATCCAAAATTCAAATGAAAACACAGAAGAAATCTCCTTCTTACATAAAACTATTGTTCCAATGTAGTACATAAAAAATTAACTAGAAATCAATAATAAATTTCTGTTGGTGGAACACTTTTTGAAGATTTGTAGTATGAGCAAAACATTGGTCACTAAGTAAGAAATTTCCATGTTGCATAGTCGTACAGGATGATGTGGGAGACGTTTTTTTTATAGATCCACTGATTGTCTTTTCATTTCTTTTGGCTGAGTTCTGTTGCTGGTTCTTGCAGAATCAAGTGGATGAGGCAATGGCCATGTATCAAGAGCTACATAAATGGGATGAAGCCATCAGCGTGGCAGAGGCTAAGGTTGGTAGCCAATTATTGCCTGAAGCCAATAGCTGATGAAGTATATGGTTTGTCTACAGTAACTGTCTAGGTCACTGTTTATTTCATTACGGTTATTCAGAACTGGGTCATACAGTCATGTATTAAGTATAAAGAAGCTCTTTGTATTTTATTCTTTTTTATGTTGCTTTTAATTTGTTGACAAATTAGTACTTGAACCGTGGCTTGAACTTTTCAAGAATATAGTTTACCCATATTAGTCGAGTGGTTGTTTCCCTAATATTACTCTTCCTCCTTTGCTTTCTCCTCATTTTACAAGGTTCTGCTTCATTAGTCTATCTGCCTGTACAGAACCACCCTGATCTGGAGAAGCTTCGTCGCAGCTACTACCAGTGGTTGATGGAGACTCATCAAGAGGACAGGGCGGGTGAACAAAAGGAGCGCGAAGGCGACGACATAGCAGCCATTAACCTCTACATGAAAGCTGGAATGCCTGCTCGAGCGGCTAAGGTCATCGCTGGAAGAGATGTGAGCAAACTAAATCTTCAGTTGATTTTGCTCCTCTCATTTGTATATTACGTTATTATGTGTCTGGAACAGGACGCTAATGTTAGAAACATTGTTGAGCATTAATTCTGTTTAATTCCTTCTTTCATACATTTGAATTATTTTGCGTGTTTCGTTTTAGCATATTTATTTAATCAATTGCCTTAGCAAGTGTTTCACTTGTTTCATTAGTGTAGATGTATCTTACACCTTGGTAAAGTGAAAGATAACAATTGTAGAATGATGTCAGTATATTTTTTGTTAGGAACTCATGAACAATGACGAACTAGTTGGACGCGTTTCAAGTGCTCTGATCAAAGGTGACATGTATGAACGTGTAAGTGCAAAACTCATTCCAATCAACAAATACATAGTTTAAAAGCATAATGTATGCATCACTTCATATTCAGTGGTGTTTGGCTGCTGCTAAGATGCCAGCTCAAAGTGTGGGGATAAATTTGTGTACAATGTAGCATTATGATTGTGATGCCTCATTTTCTATAACCAAATGATACGAGCAATTGAGCGTGAATTGTTTGCGAAATGTCTAAAATGTTTCTTGAGTTCGAGCATGTGTATTTTCTCCTAGGCTGGTGATCTGTATGAGAAACTCAACAAGCCCCATGATGCCATCCAGTGCTATCGAAAAGGTGCTGCTTTTAGAAGAGGTAAACGTGATCTGGTTTTATTGCTTCAGAAGAATAAAATAAAACGAGTAACTGTATAAATTGTTTCAGAGACTTTGAATAATGAGTTCTTTGCTTTTACTATCCCATAAAAGACAAAGAGACAGGCCAAATCTTTTCAGAATGTTCATCTGCTGAGATACGTAAATGCCTCTGGCAGAAATTCTATAGTAAGCAGGATAGCATATTGAAGATTGTATCATTTTATGCATAATATACTCTTTTAAAGGTATTTGTGAAGATACATTTGATTATGTTGGAACTGTGTGTTATATTTAAATTAGCATTATTGTATTGTATTGTTGTTGCATGGTTTATGCTTGATGTGTTTGTTTCTGAAGCGGTGGATTTGGCACGACATACTCAGCCTGAGGAGGTTGTGAAGCTGGAGATGGAATGGGGTAATTACCTTGTTCATCAGAAGCAACTTGATGCTGCCATTAACCACTTCATCGAAGCAGGGTAAGTCTTCTAAATTAAGCAAGTTAGATTTAATTCAGGTAATAATAAATGCCTTGAGATTCATGCAACGAGATGTCAGACAGACAGAATGAAATGGAGAGAGAGCAAGAGGGATGAGTATAGATGGATAAATACTAAGACAGATTTGAATAAAAGACTTGATGTACCAAACATTTATTTAGGTTCACTATATGCTGTAGTTTTTCTGTGTGATTTAGTATTGCTGTGTGATTTAGCTTTGTTACTATGCTGTTACTATGTGAATCATGTTAGTGACAACCTGAAGGCTGTCGATGCGGCCATTGCTTCCCGCCAGTGGCAAAAGGCTTCTCAGATTCTTCAGGTGATTAAGAAGCAACCGGAGGTGTGTGTCTACTACAAGAAACTGGCTCAGCATTATGCCAATGTCGGAGAATATGAGGTACGTTGATTAGAAATCGTCTTATGCAAGGATAAATGAATGAACCCAGCAGTTTAGTTCCTCTGATTAACATAGTAGTTACTCATTATGCACTGAATATGTGTGATAAATTAGACATAGGCATCAGAAATATGGAGTTCACACGCTTATTAATACCAAATAGTTGGTGTCAGCAGAAGCCAATAATGCTGTTGCTGCTGCTACTGATGATATGTATTCATCTGCTTTCCATAACAGGTATTAACACTTCAAATGTGAGGATGTGCTAAACAGCATGGAATCAATCTCTCTTGACGTTAAAGGATTATGCCTTTCTTGTCACTTAGGTTGCTGAGGGCTTTTACCAGAAGGCTGACAGTCCTCTGGAGGCAGTCAATATGTACAACCTGGCCTGTAAATGGGAAGATGCCTACAGGGTGAGATGTCAGCCATCGAAAATTTAAAAGTCAGATTTTAGCATATATATATTATTTGTCTTGTTGAATACTAATGGTGTCAATGAATATTTTTTCTGGAATATCTGCCAACATTTTTTCAAACGACAACTGTGTCATTTTCTAACTTTTCATTCGATGGGGTTGAGATGTGACTGAATGATCATATTCCTGTTTCCAAGCAGTGTCTGCTATGGTTGAATGCAAGATTCTATGATGTCAGTCCACTCGTGTTCAGTCATGCATTATAATTCTTGACCTGGCGCTGAATCCAATCTATTTTCCTGTCTCTGTTCATCTGGTTATTTCGTGTTGCCTTGTGTTGTATCTCAGTTATAGTGGTAGGCAATATCTTATATCTAGTGGTTGTAATGCCATCTATGATTCCACTTTGGTAGTACAGAAAATCAGTCCAGTCCTCTTAGGTGTAGCATACGTACCTATGGCAGCAGGAAAGAACCATCAACAGGAACATAGGCATTTTGATAAATGAAACCTGGGCAGCAAGATGAAGGAACCTTGGGAGGAAACAAAGTAAGAGAGTAGGAAGACGGTGACAGCACATACAAAAGGATCTTGACTTCATTTGTGATGTAGTAAGTAAGTCAAGGAGATCATGCACTGGCTCACAAAGTTCAAGACCATCAGGAGACTGCATTTTGTATGTTAATTTTTGTATCAGGTGGCCCTGTCTTGCATGAAGGAATCAGAAATCAAAGATTCCTATCTGAAGCAGGCTGAGGAGCTCAAGGCCAAAGGTCGATACAAGGATGCTGAACGGTATTGAAGCCGTACTCATATGCAAAATTATTGTTGCTTTTCATTGTTGATTCTATTTAAATGTGTAACTCTTTTATCCTGACTAGTTGCTTTAATTTGTCATTTATTTATTCTTCTGGTATTTGCGTAAGTGATTAGTAATTATAGCTCTCAGTCTGTTTTTTTTTTATCTAACTAATCGAATTTTTATTTGTGCTTGATGAATTCTGATCAAATTGATTAAGTTACTGTTAGCATTCACTTTCTACTTATTGCATATGCATGTAGTGAAACCGTTAGCTTCATTTTGTTTCAAATGGTACTCTTGATATTTTGCACAGGTTGTATTTGACAGTAAAGGATACTGATGAGGTCATCAAGATGTATGGAGACAAGAAGATGTACAACGACTTGATACGCGTCACGAAGCAGTATCGCAAACAGGATCTTGAGGAGACGTTATCCCTCTGTGGCAAGGTATGTCACTTTGTGAGGGTAGCAGTAGCAGGGCAGTGGTCTGAATCTTGAGGAAGTTCTCTCTCTCTTTTTCCAAGGTAGGATTGTATTTCTCTTGATGGTCACAGCAATAAGCATGTGATTCAAAGCAAGACTCGCAAATCCAGATGGTTTTAAACCCAGACAGAGCTGTGTCCAACAGCTTGTACAAGTAGTATAACAGTCAAAGTATACCAGTTAGAACTTCACTCTTATGTCTTTGCTGTTCTAAACGCAGATGTCTGAGCAAGACAGGCTCTTCCGTCAGGCAGAGCATTTCTATCTGGAAGGAAACAAAGTCACAAAGGTTATTGCCATGTATGGCAAGGAGAAGAACTGGGAAGATTGCTACCGTGTGGCGAAGGCAAGAGGCACCCCAGACCAGGCGCTTGGAGTGGCCTTCTACTGGTCTTACCAAGTTGGAGGCGACTCAGCGGCTAAACTGCTGACGAAATTGGGACTTTTTGATGAAGTCATCGAGCATGCCATTGGCCAAGGGTTAGTTTCAAGTTATTATCCAACAAACATATCCTGTACGTAATATCAGCAATATTATTTTACTTCTCAAAAATTAAATAAGTTCAATAATTAAGTCTGCTTCAACAATGTCTGCTTGCTCCAGTGATGTGGACAAAGTCTATAAGCATGAGACAAGGTGTACTGCAGCATAATGCATTATTTAACAAATTAGCATACTAAATTGTATGTGAATTGTGAAGGTCTATCCCAAGTATATCTTCGATGTGAATGCAACTTCCTATATCCACTGTAGTGTAGGCTAGTGTTGCAGTAAACACAACATCAAAACTTTCGATGTTGGCCTTAAGGTCTGAGATTATGAGACTGAGTCCAGAAGCCACGATACAGACACTAATTCTTAACCCATGAATGATTCATTCAGCCACTGAGAAGCAAAAAGCCTCCAGAGTTGTTGGATTTTTTAATTAATTAAATTGGTTGATTTTTTATGTGGTATCTAAGTGCTAATTGCTGGTGAATTTGTAGTCAGTTTGATTCTATTTCTTTGCAACATATATATATATATGTGATGTTATATTTTGATTGCAACAAACAAGATTTAACTAACACAGATCGGATCAGATTTATTTATTTATTTCATTTATTTGCTAAATTTGTAATGCAAGCAAAGTCTAACGGAAATGTGAATCTGAGGCGTGGATGGTATTTTATTGTAATGTGTTGTATGTTAATTTAATCACGCAAACTGACAACAATCCACAGTGAGTTTCCATAAAATGAGTAGATTGTGTTCTTTAACTGGTCTGATAGATAAGTCAGTGGATGTTCATCACTTTTTGATTTCTTTCAGCCGTCCGGAATATTTTGAATTTGCAAGTGACCTCTGCCGAATTGCTAAGAAGGAAATGCAGCCAGAAGTTCTGAAGAAATATGGAGACTACTATGAAAGTCTTGGACATTTCCCAGAAGCAGAAGCAGAATATATTAAAGCCGGAATTCCTAAAGATGCTGTTCTTATGTAAGTATCGTGTTTAAGTCAGTCATTTCATTGAGAAGCACATTGGTTGTTCTGTGCTAAATAGTTAAGCACGTTTTAAACAAAGAAATATGAAATCAAGGTGAAGCGTGATTGTTAAACAAATAATTATGATTCTAGTCAGGATAAGTCATGATTTCATAGTGTATGACAAGGATAAAACAACAATGGTCAGAAGATGAAGGTGATGATGAAACTGTTGACTAAAAATAGTGTGATATGATGACTCTGAGGAATGCATATGTACGTTTTTAAAACAAATGCAATAAATATATTCTTTCTCATGGATTCCTTGCACCAGTAATACCCAGTGTTGCTAGTCTTTCTTTCACTTTGAAAACTCTTTCTTTCACTTTGAAAACATTGCCATAGCTAAGTGGTTGTTATATTTTTTGATTGATTTCTATTATTTTAGCAAACCTGTCTTTGTCAATAATACTGAAATTGTTTCGTTGAAGGTACGTTAATTGTCGTGACTGGGAATCTGCTCGTCGAGTGGCTGAACAGTACGACCCGTCGTCTGTGCCCGACATTCTGATTGGTTCTGCTCGTTCTGCTTTCAAAGACAAAGACTTTCAGAAAGCGGAATCTTATCTCCTACAAGCACAAAAACCAGAATTTGCTGTTCAGCTCTATAAGGTAGTCCTATGTCTGTAAAACTATTTCCATCAGGTCTTTTGACGGATATTGTTGAAGGTTTTAAGTTACACTGTAAAGCAGTAGTGTTTAGATGATTATTGAAATGTGAACATTTTGTAGCACTATTAAATTTCCTTCATCTGTTTCAAGATTTAATTATTAGCGTAAACATGTGTTATTTTTTAAGTGGTTATTTTCAGGATGCCACCATAATTTTTATTTAACTAGTTGGAACAACTCTCCACAATATGTGAAAGATGTAAAGAGTTTGATGCATATTGTACATTTGTAACCATGAATCAATTATGTTAGATAATTTTAAAACTGTCTGTGACTGTTTGTAGGAGGCTGGTATGTGGCAGGATGCATTGAGAGTCTGCAAGGACTATTCACCTAATCTCTTGGCCGAAGTTCAGAGTGAATATGATAAGGAGATGGCTCACAATGTAACCAGGTAATACGTCTGTTCAGTTTCTGACGCTTTACGAGTGGGACGGCACATCCTCATTCTATGACTCATAGTGCTTTGTTGCTTCGGCTGTCTTGCCTCTAGCTTCTCTGCTTTTTGTTCTTGTATTCCATAAGTTCATAATACCTATGTTCTTTTATCTCATGCAAGGGACTTTCTGCTTACAATTTATGACGCTGGAGGTGGTGGCAAAACTCTTTCATTCATTCAAGGATTTATATTTATTGCCCTTCTTTGAGTGATTATGACGATGAAAAATATAATATGTAAAATAGTAGAATTAAACAACAGTGGACATTGTTATTGAAATTGAATTGTAGAGGTGCAGAGGCTTACGTGAGACAAGCCCAGGAATGGGAGTCTAAACGGGAGTATGCGATGGCCGTTGACAGCTATGTTAGGGTTACACCTGACATTACATCCGATCCAAATGTGCTTCAAAAATGCTATCAGAAGGTAAGAGTGTTCTCTTCACACAGGCTTGCAGCTTTGCTTATGTTGGTCCTTCAGCCTGGAACCGTCTTCGTCTTCCTCTTGCCCAGAGGCAGGAGCTCCTCTCTCTTCTTCCGAGTTCACCGGTGCCTGACGACTATGTTGTTTGCTATTGACCTCACTCATCTGGTCAGGAGCACCTCTGTTGAGTTTGCTTTGAGGGGCGCTATATAAAGTGAGATTTACATTTACATTACAACATTTTCATGCCAAACATGTGTG
>JAQFXW010005923.1:0-10117 GCA_034693945.1 Dendrobaena attemsi | reverse complement strand
CCTGCTGAGGAAGCATCAGCCCTTGTCCAGCGGATTCTTGACGCTACCTCTGCTCTAAATTCTTGGATGTCTTCCAAGGGGCGCTTTATAAATCCAGATTTACAATTACAATTACAATTACAATTACTAGGCCTGTATGTGTAGTGTTAAATGACTTAGTCAAAGTGAGTAATTTAATTAAAGCAAACAATATTTAGGCGAACGGATCCCATAACAGTTCCAAATGCTAACTGGCAGTCTACACTAGTCTGACTAGCAGTCCTAATATGTTTAAATTTGCTGCCTTGTAAATTAAGACTATTCGTATTACCTAGCCCTAAATTCAATAAGACTCAGGAGTATTATGCGTCAAATGATTAGGACTGTTTCAGTTAAATCAGAATTATTAAGTAAAGTGATTAATAAGTATTAATAAGTATTAGACTACCTAGTGTGGAATCAAAACTCTGTGCTTAAAATATTTCTGCAATAATTGTTTATTTAGCGTATACTTGAAAAATTGAAATAATACATAACTAATTTTCTAGTGCTAAATCCAGTTAAGCGTTAGCCTGTAGACCTAATAATTTTCTTTAACAACAATCCTGGCAAATTCCTAATATTGATTCGTTATTCTAATGCCGTCATCGAAGTGATACTTAAGGTTACTTTTTGTGCTTTGAGTATAGATAAGTTGGGACGGTCAATACAATGACAGCCTAATAGAAGATGCTGAAACAGACCTCGGACAGTGTTTTTCCATCGGCTCAGGTCAATAACATCTGTACTATCTATATCGCCTATACTGTGATCGACTACTACTTCTATTAGGCCTACTAACAGGTTTCGGAAAAGGAGCTGCATGCTTAGCTATAATCAAAATCCTAGAGTTGAATGACCTTTATAACTACGACTTCATATCTTATGAAGTCACAGCTGATACTTATAAAGTTCTAAAAAGATACTTTTGTGTTAGTCGCTTGCATTCTGCAGAGTTTTGATAGCCGCCTATACAAGTATGTATGCACGTAGGCATATATTGTATAAGAACATTAACTCAAAAGTCGGATCTTAATTTAAATGTAAACAATGCATAATTAGCCTGCAGCCTATAAGTAAGTCTTGTTTGACCAATTATTGCTGGTTTAAACGTTTCTGTCTATATGCTATATACTGAGGAGATCTTTTATCGGAGCAAAATCCATTAGCAGGCCTTGTTCATTATCAGCCAACTGTAAAAATAACTGTTCATAGATTTCTTCTGACAATATTATTATAGACACGAAACCGTTGATTGCCACAGAGCCGGGCATAAGAGCTGGTCTAGAGATGGTCTTGAACGCAAAGCAGTCGGACTCTGTCTTCATATCGATTCCCGGCCACGAAATCTTTACCGGGTTTCGGGTATGAATATAGTTCAATTTCTTTAGAAATATAGCAAATGCAGGCCTACGCTGGACCGTCTTAGCACAATTGGAGGCCCTGGGCAAAGCCACGCGCTGAGGCCTCAGCTGTCATGCCAAGCAACTTACCAATAATGATCATCTGGTAAAAAAAGAGGGGTGCTTCACAAATGCTTTCGACTTTTAACAAGTTAACCATCTCAATTCCATCGTGTACATTATTAGTGATTTGATGGCTTTTATCGATGCGAAAAATTTGATCAAAACAAAAAAAGGCAGTAGCTAAAATAGAGGTTTAAATTTTCCAGAGAGGATTTGAAAGTGAACCCCTTTTAACCCTATGTGCGGATGCCCCTGCTTGCAGCTTCCTTCTGATGTTTAAACATTCGTTTTGTTATGAAGTGCATGTTGAAAGAATCAATAAATCTGTTGATTTAACTTTTTCACCATGAAATCAAAATTCGTACGAACGACAAACACGACAAGGTATAAAGAGAGCGACCACTGTTTGCTTTTGTCATTTTATGAGCTTGGCATATGGCACCTTAATCTCTACCATTTACCAGTTAGGCTACGACATAACATTACTCAATTTCTTTCTCTTTCGTGTGTCACTCTTACGAAGTTCAAATCCTCACTTTTTCTTCTACTTCTTCAACCGCCTACTCCTACAAAGGGAGCGTAGGACTCGATGCACTCGCCATCATTTATTAGGCTGTGGTGTCCCAGTCAGTTCGCCGTGCTGATGTGGTAAGATCAAATCGGAGGGTTGATCGCCCATACATCCAGTGGCAGTTGGTTAATGCGCCGACGACTCGCATTCGCCCCTTCTGCACTTAGCCGCCGAAATTGGCGTTGTCAAGGAGCCCCACGAGGAGGGGTGCAGCTGGACTTTAGAGGTAGAGCCTGTTAGAAACACAGGACGGCACCTCGGCATTTCATGGGAATCTCCCTGACCAGAAGGAGTCCGGCCGAGACCAACCTCACTTGCTCCTCACTTTACTTTTTCGCTCTTTCAAAATTTTTCTCGAGCTTTTAGCTCTTTGGTTACGTCGATCTTTCGTACTGTCTCTCTTTCGATAGGCCTCACTTCATAACTCTGTGCTGCCTCAATAGTCAATAGAAGCATAGTTATAAGCAGATCGACCGGAGTGTTGAGACACACTCGATCGAGCATTCAAACGGCTACCATGTAATTGCCTAATTTGTCGAAGCAAGTCACTCAATTTATCTGCTTTTCTGCTGATTCATAACCCTACCATGAATTTCTGACGTATGCCGATTATGAAAATGACAACACTGAAACTAGAGTTTCCTTACAAAGTCTAAATTATAATTGCAAAAAGAAAATATTACCCTAACTAGTGACAATAATTATAAAAAAAACTTGATTGTCCGTTATGC
Organism: Dendrobaena attemsi; assembly: GCA_034693945.1. NCBI lineage: Eukaryota > Metazoa > Annelida > Clitellata > Crassiclitellata > Lumbricidae > Dendrobaena > Dendrobaena attemsi. The sequence continues at coordinate 7,331 of JAQFXW010005923.1, read as the reverse complement.
AATTTTGTATGCAGAGGTCCTACAAAACGTGTTTGTCTTCATTTTAGCTTCTTATTCACGATCCATATGAAGTTCCTCGTATGCTTGAGGCTGGTTTTGTCATATCTCCAGGGACAGTTACTCAAGTGGCCGTGACATTTGAAAACGTAAGTTGCTGTAGCCTATAGCACTGACAATTGCACAGTATAGTCATCCGTTAATTTTTCTAACAGCAAATTTGTATTTGCCTCTGTATTTGGTCTTTTCCGTGTATATATGTAAGCATTTGTATGTATGTATGTATGTATGTATGTGTGTATTACACTCTTACAGTCCACTACTATTCAGAGGCGGTCCTGACTACAGCCCGAGGGTGTGTTGGAGTTTTACACGCCGAAGCGCTTCAGCAATTGTGAGTGATAGACTTGCTAAAGGTCCTTACGCGGTTGGTGGGATTCGAACCCACAACCATTCGGTTGCGAGGCGACGACCTTCACCACTACACTACCGCGTCCCTTTATTAGCGCTCTTCAGGTAACTCACAAGGGAACATGTCATGGAAAAACGGTTGATTAGGCTAACTACCGCGGTAGAGCCTATACTACTTTTTACCATATTTCCACAAAATTTATATTGATCACAACCTGCACAACTGAAAACTCGTTTCTTTCAACATCCTCCTCATTCATTATCTTTCGGCTTTTATTATGTTATTTTCTTTCCCAGCATTTTCGTCTTTCCGCTTTTAATTGTTACCCCATTGATATCTGAATTTAATAGGTTTTATATGAGCCACCTCACAAATGATGCCTGTAGGCTAGAGTAAGTTGTCAGTTTCACAAGCTGCTGAAAACTACTTATTTCCGCCTGACCTGGTCGAGAGCGCCTCTGAGTAGGGATCTTGAAGAGGCGCTATTATAGATTTCCCTTGATTAATTGATTAACATTGGCAGGTGACGCAGTTGGGTCCGCCCTACTCCGACTGTAACACGGATCCAGATTATCGAGTCGTTAACTGCCTCGCCTACTGCGAAGATGATTTCTTCATGAATAAATGCAATTGCAGGCCTTTCTATTTGCTGATAAGTGCATATACAGGTAAATTTCTGACTTAAGCAGTTCTTTTGTAAGGTAATTGAATTGTGCGTTGGTGGTAGTGCCTTGTGATCGGAAGGTCGCAAGTTCGAATCCTCTCCTAAGTCACTCCGTGTGGATCCTGAACAAAAGTCCCTTTTTGATTGATACCTGGATTACTATGATATTATAGGCCTTTGCTATCGGCTCAATATAGGCCTAAAAGCGTCTAGATGAGATAAAGTGATACGAGATCAGATATGTCTAGTAACCGTTGTTACGTTTACATCCGAAAAATAGGTAATTTCTTTATCATGACGCATTTACTCATATGTTACAGGCCATCAGAACTGTGTGGAGGTTACAGTACGTATGCAAATAGTGCTCTTGGCTGAGCTACAGATTTAAACCTCGCAACTTCAGACCGTTTCAATTATAAACACTTTAAATGACAAATGGCACAAATGGGTCTATACCTGCTGATAAATACGCGTATACAAAATATTCTTAACTCTCCGAAAAGTCCTTAATTCAAAGAGTCGCAAAGAAACCTTACTAAACTTTCATAGGTTTTATATGCGGCCTTATAGGCTTACGTACCGTATTATAGGTTCAGACATCTAGCCGATACCCTAAACCAATGAGATGATAAGGGTATATAGGCTAGACGTAGCCTATAGTGTTTTGTCGTTCTGTAGAACAAACGCCGGTCTGTAGTTTGGTCGAACACATGGACTGTCTTATTCGATTTACGCACAGTCGCAAGACATCGGACGACTATCGCTGCAACTGTAGCCAGCAGTGCATCGGCCGCATGTACGATTACTCCCTCTCGCAGTCGAAGATTTCCGAGAAGCTGCTCAGATTCATAGAGACCACGACGCGAGCAAGGGCACGTGCACTACAACAGCTGAACGACAGCTCAGCAACAACCACCGTCGAGAATACATGTATCTCACCAAACGATCTGACTATCATCTACATATACTTTCCGAATCTGATGTACAAGGACTATACATCCGCTGAGTCGTATTCGTTTCTTGCGCTGTTGTGCGACGTCGGGGGTGCTCTGTCTCTGCTGCTCGGAGCTACTCTGCTCACCGTCTACGAAGTGGCAGAGTTCCTGGCGCTCGTCGCCCGGGATTTCCTCTGCAGTCGGATCAGACGCTGATACATTTCACATTTTCTCAGAATAACTCAAAGTAGTGAGCTTAGACAATGTAGTTAGAACCTAGATTTACACGACCACCCTTAGCAAAGTGGCAGAATTTCTGACTCCAAAGGTCTGACATGTCCTATGCCGTCTGACATTGAGTCTGACAATGACAGATTTACGTTTACAGTTACGCAAGACCCCACATCTGGTGCTAGCCATGGTGTCAAAGAAATTTATTTTATAGTATTACTATACTTTATTGTATTTAGCCACAGTGTAGGCCTACTTATAGCCACATGTAAATAACATACAGACGTGTAGGCTAATCAAGTCTTTAAAACATTAAATTAAATAATGAGCTCCCAATGAGCTAATCAAGTCTTTAGTGCAATCAGAGAGAGACCTACAAAAGACAAGTTCATGCAGGGTTAGGTTCCTGTTTCCATTATTGCACTCCTTTCCATAAACTGAGTTTTCCCATTGGAATAGTACTGTTAAGGTCTTAAATGGTTATTATTAAAGATTCCACGCAGAAGCATAAAGGTGAAGCCTAACGCCTGTTGAAATATTATTCTTGACTCTAAGGAAGCTGTTGAAATATTATTCTTGACTCTAAGGAAGCTCTCTATAGAATCGTGGTCCTATGATTTACATTATAGTGTAATTCGACTGAGAAGGTAACATTGCAACCTGTTATCCCCACTCAGCGTCGATATGCATTTACGTTTCAATAAAAGATTTGTCTGGCGCCTAGCTTGTGGCATGGTGTCTCACAGTCAGCGATAAAAGTAGGTACACTTGGGGCCTTCGTTCTTCCGAAGATCACTACTCCTGCAAACCGCATTTATATATGAATATAGCCTGTTATGTTCATAGAAGAATGTAATATTATGTGACGGATAGACCTACTAAGCTAGATCCCAACCGTTATAGACAAGATGAACCGACGCTGACCTGCTAGTCCTGAGCAGAAGTTACAGTGTAATCTGGCGCCGATTGGAGATTTGTTTCTGCAATTAATCAAACTTATTGACAGTCCATACAATGGCAATGTCCCGGTGCCTTAAAGGTAGGCGCCGGAAGGTTAATTAAAATTATCGGATCCTTATGATGTTAATATTCTTTTGATATGGGTTAATGGCTGGTGTCTGAAAGTCGATCTGTTTCTTCTTTCTCATGAATCATGTATGAGAATTTATGTAACGACGTTGTTTATAATAACGCAACAGATTATAGCAAAATCGGCTTTTTAGCATTAAAAACAAAGAAGAAAAACTTACGAGTTAAAAGAAAGAGCAACTTTCTAGGGTTAACAAGCTGAAGAGCCGCCGATAGTTCTAACCCAGAGATAACATTTAATGGAACAGGGAGAAACTCCCTGACCAGGAACCATTTCCAGGACAAGCCATAAGCGTTCGTTTATTTATTTTTCATATGAGTGCATTTCGCTTCTATCCATAGACTTTTATTGCGTTAGTGTTGTCAGACACGAGACACCTAATACTCCCTTTATTCTGATATGATAAGTATTTCGGCTCCATTGTGCTCATTTGAAGAGCACAACATGAAACATGTCGCCTGGTGTTGTCTCCTCCTCTATTCGCTTACCCTGTTGCATAACCTTAAGGGTATACTTCGCCATATTGCAGAAAATTAATTCGCTGACGTAGGAATAATCTCCGTCCTATTGATGGATGCAAATGAGAATTTGTAAATCTTTTCTCTTCCATTCCTATGTAAGGCGCAGTCGGCGCCGTTTAGAGCGTCACAGGTTGCAGCACCAAACCAGAAGATGACCAGAAGTTTCCTGAAGACAATCGTCAGCAGCAGTTTGAAAGCAAGTGAGTATGATGCACGCAGGCTTTACCCTGATAGGCTACATGTATATCATGCATGCCTATACTGAAACATTGTTACTCAACGCCTGTGATGTTACTTTATAGTTTCAACTCGAAGGCTTGCTGGTATAATATTTGTTCGTCTGCCCTCTTAATCAAACGAAGGCCTACGTGAAGTGTGCAGATTCGAAAATGCAATCTGCAAATATATTTTTAGTCGCACTCCAATAGGCCTATATAATGTTATGTTAAGAGTTTAAGCAAGAACGAAATCTGCAGGTAGAATATGCAATTGAAGCAGTAAACTGTTAGCGAGAAAGTTGACATAAGAACGTCTATAACAGCTTTTTGCATATTTTGTCATGTACATGTAGGCCTATGCTTGAAAGGTATCGTTGGAAAGGAATTGTTGACGACTTAAAAAAATAAACTTTCAGTCTTCCTAATCATGTCTTATATCAATTCCTTCCTTCCCTCCGACCACCCTCAACCCAGCAATTGAGGCCCAGAGTCCACATTCACACACTTCCTCCAAAATATGACTCACAATTCATCCCTAGATCCCTATACAAAAATATATATTAACTTTCTAAAAAATAAACTATAAACAATGACAATTATAATTTAAACAATTAAACTACTTCTTTTAATTCAGTTACTATCTTGTAAACCTATTCTGCGTTATTGTCAGAGTGTTTTCTTGCATTAAACGAGTATACAGGGTGTTTCATAAACCTCGTATAATGCGCTCCACGATTACATAAGTGTCAGCCAGTGTCTGTTTGGCACTCTAAGATTAAATTCTTCAGTTAGAAAATAGGATCGTCACAAGGATGAGCAAGGCAAGGGAGGAAGTGGATTCAAAGCGATCACGTGCCTCTACAGCAGCTACAGACAGCAACAGCCAGACGAACACCAAGTTCGATATGTCAGCCATCATGCACAACGCCAGCACCTTCGTCCAGAGAGTCTCCGTGGTTGGAATGGTCTACGCCCTGGATCCACAGTGCTCGAGGACTCGACGGATCATCTGGTCGACCTGGTTGGTCTTCGGTCTCGGTCTGGCCGTCTTCCAGATCCAGGATCGCATATACGCTTACGTCAGTTATCCGTCCAACACAAAGTTTGAGATGGTCAACGTCCATCAGCTTCTGTTTCCTCAGGTTACCATCTGCAAGGAACCGTGGATCATGAAGACCAAAGCAGAGGAACTTGGTAGGTCTCTGGCGTCGTTCCATTATAATCAAATTGCCAGAGTATTAGAACTCCTTGACCTATGCTACACAGGTAGGCCTACTCATAACTACAGCAACTTCTCATTGTTGTTATCCTCGCAGTTTTCTGCTTATCTTCAATACCTTTGCCTCATAGTTGCTTATTTTCATCTCGTTCGCTGATTAGATTATATACTTAGATTAGTAGATTTATCATGTTTTGTTGGTCCAACGTCTCGTCCTTTCTTCATTTTGTATTATTTGTTGATGACTCGAACGTCTTTATGTCACACACATCATTATGATCATCCAATTGATTCTCTTAAGTTAAGGAAGAACTAAAATTAGTCTCGGACTAATTTAAGGCAAATAAACTTTCTCTTAACCCAAATAAGGCAAATTATATACTATTCACCTCCCATAAGAAAACTCCACTTTATGTATTCAAATCTGCCTATACCTTAGTAGGTGTTGCTTCGCTGATTGCAAATGCATCGCTGATCCTAAAGTCATCAGCCAATCGAACAGAGGTTGAATCGGACCAATGGAAGGCGACCAACTTTGGAAGCAGCGATTGGCAGATGCTGACCAAGAATCTCTCTTTTCCTTGGCGCAGCTTAGTCATAAAGGTAGGCCTATACCCTGGAAGCAGCGGCTTCTATCCCTATACCCAACGGGTGCAAGTGCGCCCAGTGAAAAACAGGGGGAACATTTCATAATGTATAATTTTCAGAAACGGGGGAAAGACCGGTCAGATGGGATGGAAGAATTTTTTGAGGGGGAAAAATGGAAAGTCATGAGTTTTTGAGCCCGGCTGCTTGGGGGGATAGAAGCCCCTGCTTGGAAGTCATTGCCTGTGTTTTCGTAAACACTTACACTGAATTAGCTAGCTAGTTAAAACAATTACAATGCTATACCATGTCTTTGGCCTTTTGTTTTATTACTGCCTTTATCAGACATCGTGTACATTGTACTCTGTTATATGTGGCCCATTAGCGGCCCCTTAGGATCTTAAACATTTTGATCCTAATTACTTTCTGATTACCTTTCTTCATGAATGTATATTTCAGAATTATTTCTGCATTGGATTCAATCAAATTTATAGTTAAACTTAGACGGGACCTTGTCTGTCCCGTTAGCACTCGGCAGGCTTTCGAACGAGTCTCAAAGGTCTTGAACGGCAATAAAATTATATATTTCTATCATGTAGGACAATAATCAATGCTACAATCGATCTTGCCGTCTCAGTGGTCTTTGACAGCAGTGGTGCGTGTCTGAATTTAGCATTGGAGTCGATTCCGCACAGGGTGTGATCCACTAGACCAGCGGTGAGCGCCGCGAAACGAATACAGTGTGAATTATGACTCGGCTTCTGCGCTTCGGAGAACAATAGATCCGTCGGTATCACTGTAGCCCCTATCGAATGGTCAGTTAGATTCTCTCGCTGTTGAAAGAAATTTCTCCTCGCGGAGAATGTATTAAGTTTGAAGGCATTATTCATGAACCATAACTCAATCATGCTGCACTTTATATTGCGCTACTTCAAGAGACTACTCGAAAGCGCTATAATAATATTAAATGTAGACTCTATTGAAACTGACAAACGTTGCCTCTTTACGCATGATGACAATGCCTCAAGCATGATAGTATTACGCATGTAGATGTTTATAATAACGATGGCATCAAAAATCGATCTAATTAGACCTTGTATTTAATGCCAGGTAGTTTGGGATGGAAGCCCCAACGAAGACATGATTGAAGAAATAGCAACGGACCTTGGCTATTGTTTCACTGTCAGCACAGGTACGAAAGATCTAGACCGCGTAGGCCTATATACCTTTCCTAATTGATTTCTGCGCATACCTTTTTTTAATTAACCTTACATCTTTCGATGAATTTCTTCTCATTTCATTAACTTTTCTGCGGAATTTGAGCCGCCTGAAACTCATTTGAATCAGGCCCTTACTCTACATGGGACGCGGTAGTGTAGTGGTGAAGGGTTGCGGGTTCGAATCCCACCCACCGCGTAAGGACCTTTAGCAAGTCCTTCACTCACAATTGCTGAAGCGC
>JAQFXW010005922.1:0-10117 GCA_034693945.1 Dendrobaena attemsi | reverse complement strand
GGGTATTATAATTATAATTTATGTTGTTTTTGATTTGACTTTTGCTGGTGGTACGCCGACATTAAAATTTGTTACCTTGTGGTACAATGAAAATAAAGGTTGAAAACCGCTGATTTAGTGCCTCTTCAAATTGGTCTAAATGCAATGAATACTAGTGTGAAAATGTCACTGAAAGGTACCGGTGAGAAAGATCCCTGAGAGAGACTGTTGTGTTGTGCCAGTAATTTTCATTCATTAAGTGCCACAGTTTAATGATATGGAGATGGTAGAATCAAATTAAATTCATGGAAATTGACTGTATTGAGAGTGCTGCCTTTCATAAAATTGTGGAAATTGTTTACTTATGTATTTAACCATTTAGATATTCAGTGTTGTTGTTTTTTACTATAAGCAATTTCTGTTACTGTGTTTTATGTTAAATGTCTGTGACCTATGAACTTTATTGTCATTTTCAGGTCCAGGAGGTCAATCTGTGCCATCCATTGTAGTGCCTGGTGAAGAGCCAGCTGGAGGACCCAGTGGAAAATCAGGTTGGTTGAAGAGTTCTGCTTGTTGAACAATTCTGAATCAAAATTTAGATTCCTTGCATTGTCCACTCACTTATGGGTTCTGTGCAATGCGTGCATTATATTATTCTGCCAAGTACCCCTTTGGCCAATCTGTCAACCCCCAGCGATTCTACTCCTGAACAAGTTTGATGTTTGCACTTCGTTCCGTTTAAACTTGTCGCTTGAAACCCGAATTATTCGTTTGCTGTTTTGTGTCAGATCTTTTCAGCATTTTCAAATGTATTAAATTGTTTCCGTCTAGTACATCTGGCTATCCGCATACATGCAAATGATTTCAAATATATTATGCGAGGAACATGCAATCGAGCATACTAGATTTAATATTAATGCTTTAGAACTGAGCCTGATTATAATGCAATCTTAGTGTAATATAGTGTATAACAGTAATATATTGCTTCAAAGGAATTTCAGACATGTTAAGACCTCTGGTACTTCTTCTGTTTCCCAGTATTTACTGTTATTTAATTAACTAACTTTTGTATTTTCATTATTTACGTGTAAAATGTTATTCTCAGTTAATGCAGATGCAAAAATCCTGAATTTGTGTTGATATGTTATTTAACGCTCTTTTCAAAGTTCACTCAGATGTCAGTGCATGTCAGCAAAAAACGAGGTTACTCAGTGTTTGGAATGAGTCTATGCAAAGTCCATTGCACCTGTTCTGTTCCTGTTAGAATTTTTAGCTGCATGTAAGAATAATCTTATGGCTAGTGTGGGCCTTCTTACAAGGCTGAAGTTGGTTAAAATTTGCTGAAGCTTTTCAAAATTATTCTTCAGATTGTCTGCTGAATTACTTCTTTGCTGTCTCATTTTCTCTTTGTATTTTGTATTGTATTGTATTGTATTTGTGTATTTCTATACAGCCTCTTACAGACTACTGCTCAGAGGCGGTCCCGACTACAACCCGCAGGTGTGTCGGAGTTTTACACGCCGAAGCACTTGAGCAATTGTGAGTGAAGGACTTGCTATTGGTCCTTATGCAGCGGGTGGGATTCAAATCCACAACCCTTCGGTTGCGAGGCGACGACCTTCACCACTACACTACTACGCCCCACCCACTAAACTACCGCGCCCCACACTCATGCATGATATTTGAACATTGTGCCCACTGTCCACAACATTGATGTGACAGATTCAGCGTCTTTTCGTATAAATTAGAGTGCAAATTAGGAATCCATTAATAGTGCTGTCTTCTGAAATGACTCCGGTTGAGTTGCATAAAAGATTCTCATAATTTTATGACGGAAGTTATGTGAACTAAAATGGTTCTCATTCATGTAGCTGTTATGTTGATTTGGGATGACTTTGTTATGATGAAGGGCAAGTTTAAGGTCATTTGGTGGAAAGAAAATGTGAAGACTGGAGTGAAAAGGATATTAAGTAATGGAGATAACGTTCACAGCAGGCACTCGAATCTCTCTGTCTGTCTGTCTCTATGTCTCTGTGTCTCTCTTCTATTAGGCAGATTGGAATCATGGTATAGTCTTGTCTCCAGTCTGCTAGTCTTTGACTATGAGTTTGAATTTAGCTAGAAGCCTTTCTGATTAAGTCTTATGACGTGATGGTTCTCTACAGTTTACGATGCGTGGCTACCCAGCTCACAATTGACCCCGTTCACAATCGCTTGAAGACATTTGATTTTGGGTATTTTAGATCTAGAGAATTCATTTGACCAGCCTGGATTGTATGCCGAAGGAGGTTCAGGTGTGCCAACAGCGTATTGAACTTCTATGCATGCAGTTTCTAAGCCACTATCATATGCTTTTATGTGCCCAGAGTTGGTCAATGCATATGATATATGGTGGATTTTAAATACGATGCAATACCATATTATATTATGTACAGTGTACTGTATAAATATATATATGGTATTGGTGAATTTGAATTGAGTTTCTTACAATCAAGGGATTTGTTTATTGATAAGCTTGAAATTTTGTACAGTATGCGTGTATATTAGGCAATCTTAACAAATATTTCTATTTTATTTGCATTGTAGCTACTGGTGTATCTGAAGCATTTATTTTTATTCATTTACAAATGTACCGGTACATAGCTGTACATGAGTAATGAATATGTATATTTTTTTATTTGAAGTGATTTATGCCACATATAATGTTTAATTGTATGTGCACATATGTATGCATATGAAAATGGTGCGTTTGATATGATTGGTTTAATTTGGAAGTGAATTCTGAGGGTGCCATTAGCCAGCCGGCAGCGACAAGTGAGGTTCGTGACATCGATCTTCAACAGGAGAATGATGAAGTGCCAGAATTGCCGAAAAGAACACGCAGGCAGTCGCACATGCGTGTCTTGAAAGGTATTAGCCATGATCCCAAGCAGCCCATACCGACTTACTTATAGAGGACTGTAGCACGCAGCGGTGGACTATAGGTGACAAACGTGGTGACAATGGGGCGATGGGTGACTTGAGTGTTGCACAGTGCTTTCTGTTGAACTTGTGAGGCTTGACAGACCTGAGTGACAAACACTTTTCAGTTAGTTCTAAGACATTGGGATTGGTGGATTTTAACTGGTTTCCTGCATTTTTGACATACCAGAGAAGCAGTGCAGATACGCAATGTACCATTGGTTTAAACTGGTATATGGTTTAACATCGAAGAGAGCTTACTTTATACTTAAGGGTATAGGTAAGACAAATCTATCGAGGTAGATAACCTTGATAAACGTTATCCATGGGATAAGGTTGTTACTGGTCGCCAACAGGTTTCTTAAACACGTGACATAATTTAAGGTTAAATACGACTGACGCATATGTTTCTAAAATGACTGAAATATTTTATGGGCTCCTTTTGTAATCCATTCTCATTGCATCTGTAGTGTCACATATTCAGGACTTCCATTAGGCAATAGTCAATGGCTACTTTCTAGCAAAAGCAGTAGCACAGTCAATGGCTACTTTCTAGCAAAAGCAGTATGCTCAATTTCATGAGGAATTCAGACAAAAACAGGAAGTCCACGTATTTGGCAGTAATGTTATGTTTAATTATAGATCCCAATTTTGATTTTAAACTATGTTAACTATTCACATTTATGACGGTGAGTAAGCGGACTGAACTGAGATAGTCATTGTAAAAAACCGAAGCTAGTTCTTAGTTTATTGCAATCAACTGTGATTCGTCATTATTCACCGAAGTTATAATATGCTTACAAATGATGCATTATCAGTCATTTTAATTTGAGATTATTTAACTTTAGAGGTAATATCTAACTTTTGCTAAAGCTTTTTATTGTTTTTGTCCAGCAACCATAATGCAGAACATAGTGACTGTAACATCAGTAGACCTACACTGTAACAATTAGTGTCAGACATTTTAGAATGTAGTAGCAATGCCATAGATTGATACATTGAAAGATTTCAAGGAACTTCGTATACCAATTCGATTGGTTACTCTTCCAAATAGACAAGTCAGTAGACTGTGGTACCTTAAAACTGACTGAACCTGTAAACTTGCTGATCTCTATTTCGTATTCCTGTTGACCAAGGGCCCGATATGACAGCAGCAGCGAGTGAGGGTGTCGCTGGAGTACACGAAGGTAACTACTTACCGTGGCGGCGTGGCTGTTGTACATATATGTTGTCGACGTTTTCAGTATCCGTCGTCTTAAGTGTGGGTGAAAAATCATTGCTGGTGTGAATCAAACGCTTTCGATATTTTAGGATGTCAATTTCCACAGCTACCGTACGTCGTCGTCGTACTTGATGTTTGAATCGGAGTGACATAGGCTGTTAGATGTTGATTATTCATTATTGTCGATTGTGCGTTGCTTACTGGCGTGAAACGTAAACAATGTGTTTGAATATCGCTCATTCTGTTCTTAATGCTGTGTCATTTCTTTCTCAACTTAAGACTACTTACCTTGTGACTTCTACAATTGTTTATCCTTCTTCTGAGTGGACTGCTCTTCTGGGTGTTATGGCTGATGCTCTGTACATTAGTCATTCCAGCATAAGAAGTTGCAGATAAGTAACAATAATTGCTATAACTGAAGAGGTAAATCCAGATTTGACAGGTCTGGAGGAAGTCGTGGAAGGTCGTGACGACTGGATATAAGAAAGAGAGTTGACTCAAATTCCGGAAGTGTTGAGGTTAATAGAGGCATTCTAGCGGTTTAAAGTCTCAACAGATTCATGTGTAAAATCTTATGTGAATTGTAATCATATAGGAAAACTGTTGCAGCTTATTGTGGCCGTTGCATCTCTGCCTCTTCAATCAAACCAAAGGGATTTATGGTACACGCTGGTGTTGTTTGGTGTGCGCAGCACTGCTAGGTCGTATACTGGTATTGATTTCTGGATATATCAATTTCTTATCAATGGTCAACAATTAGGACTTTGTGTTAACAAAATCCATTTTATGTCAAAGAACATGTTAGACAAGTGATGGTGCTCTGTGTTCAAAGCCACTTTTGTTAAGCCAGTTATTAGAAACTGGTTGTTGTTGCTTTCTCCTGCATGTATTTGTTTCTGACAAGTTGCTCTGTGTGTATGCATTTGTGGTTTATATCTTAAAGTGACTTTTTCCTATGTCGTTTGACATAGTTAAGATGTTGCGAGTAGCAGTGACATCTTCGATATGTTCTGCAAAATTTATGTTATTCTGAATATCTTGTGATTCCAATGAGTTCGATGGCAATATTCTGCCAATATTATCTTAGCTTTCCTGTTTTTGTACTTCATTTTACTATTTCATTTGACAGAAAAGTATAGAGAATTTTATTTTGGAAAATCATCTGGTAAGTTTTCAGATGTGCTGAAAGTCTGTCTGAAGGTTTGATTATATAATAAATGAATCTTACGAGAGTGAATAAATAATCTGGTGCTTTGAACTTTGCTTCAGAGAGGGCTTGAGACATACTGTAGAGTTTGCAATTATGGAATATAGTGTGAACTCGTTTACATAAGTACTTCCGTTTACATGCCATTCTGTGTAGTGCAAACTGGTAGTATATCCTGCAAAACCATTAACATGTGGTAGCGGTTAGTGCACCGTACTAGAACTGTTTTACAAACTGTATCATAAAGACATGTTCCCATGCGACTTTGTGTTTACGAGTCCACGGCACTCCACGCTGTAGTAGTTTTGCACTAGTAGACAAGTAGGTTCTTCTGATAATAGTCTTACATTTTGGCCAGATCGAGCTTTGAGAAGAGCGCCTGTGATTGGTACACTACATTCATAGATACTATACATTATTCTGCTGTTGTATTGTAATTACTATGTGTTGAAACATTCAATTGTCAGACTAATCGGTTGATTGTGTGATTTTTGCAGAACTCATGGTTCCCGATGCCGACAAAGTGAGTGCATTTGCCTGTTTTATTACTTCCTGCCTGACTTTTAAGTATTATTTGCACGATTGTGCATCCTGTATACATTGTATACAGGACTCTTATGTATTGTATACAATTATACATTGTATACATAGCCTTAAAAAGCTTAAAAGCATGTTTTCAGAGTGGCATAACGGTATATACAAGGATAGATACATCAAGGATGAGTTGGTTTAAGGCAGAGACAACACCGATTGAATGAGAGGAGCAGAGGACACAGTGCTAAAACGATCAAATTGTGACTCACTAGATGACCCTGAAAAGGTGACCTCTGGGGATCAGTAGAAGTATTGGAAAAAGAACCTTTGTACCATTGGCTTGTGGCTACCATCTTAGCTGGACCTCCTGAACAAAAGTACCTTTCAGTACATTGACAATTGTGGGGCTTGGTGGTGTAGTGATATGGGCGATGCCTTGTAACAGAAAAGTTGCAGCGTTTGAATCTACCTCAAGCCTCTGTGAAGAAAAGAGATTAGTGTAATGGTATGAAGTATTTAAGATCTAAGATTGAGTTACGTAGCCTCCCAGAGGTAGCAGCAGTTCAAGAACAAGGCACCAGAAGGTCATAACGACCTAGAAAATGTAGATGGCGACCTCAGGCAGCCAGGTCACAGAGGTGCTTTTACTAAATGTTATAATTTTATTATGTCTTGTGTCTCTTGTTTTGTATTTAAACTGTGTATTGGGTGAATTGACAGTTAAAGCAGCGGCGAGGCAGTAAAGTAGTTCCTGAAGAGGAACAAGAAGCGAGCAAATACTTCAAGGTCAAACCTCAGAATCAGGTCATCAAACTCGGTTAGCGTCTCATCTCTCTATTCTTACGAATCGCGAGTGATAACCTTCGAGGAGAAGCTTTCTCTGTTCTTATAAATCAAAACTAATAGTCAGGTGAATAGAGGCGGTTTTCTCTGAGGGTTTCAATGTGGTTTCATCTAGATTGTTGTTGGGAAACTGGAATAAACAGCATTGAGACAAGGCTTAATTAACTACATGGGGTCTGAAAGCTCTTGTCATGCTAAATGCACTAATCATCTAATTATCTAAATGCACGTGCTAATAGCAAATTTAAGCTTAAATACTTGAATCGCATCTGCCGACTTCCATAGTGTTACTAAAATGCGCGTGGCATGAATTAAGAACTTCTTGGCCATTTGCCAAGTTTTTACAGAAGCTATATATTTGAGAACCACAGTCAGGTGACTGAATTACATCAGGTGTACGGGTACTACAGATCTAAGGGGATAGAGGGTGATGGCAACCTTCTGGGTAGAGAGATTGCTGTGGGTAAATTCCTTACTCATTGATTGGTCATTTATAGTGGTGCTTTATATATGCATAGTCGTTAACAATGATAATACTTGGAATGATTTTGCTTTAAATAAATCATTATAACATGATTAATATATTCCTAATATAAGAAAATCTGTGATTTTTCAATTCAGGGGAGACGATGAAGGTCGACTGCTTCTTCCTGATACCTCCTCCAAGCGTCGACTGGTACCGTGGTGCCATTCCAGTGAAGACCGATCCCCGGGTGACCATCGCCTATGACGCCGAACAGTTGTACTCCTCAATGGAGCTCATCAAGTGCAAGTTCTCCGATGAGGCGAAGTTCGAGGTTCGAGTGGAAGACGAGGGCGGAGAGACAATGCTCGAATTCGCTGGATTCTCCGTTTTTGTTAAAGGTATGTCATCTGAGCTGCTCATAATATTCACCACCTGTATGTGGTTGTGTCCAACATGTTTTTATCTGACAAATGTGTACTTGGTACATATTTGGGAGCACCTCTGAGTAGCACTCTTGAAGAGGCGCTATATAAAATGCTCTTAATGAATGAATGAATGAAAGGTATGTGTCTGAAATGTATGTATCAAGTCATTTATATGGCGTCGTTTAGGAATGTGAGAGAATTGCTACTGACGTGTTCATTCATTCAATCTAGAAATTTATATAGCACCAAATCAGGAACCTCCTCAGATGTGATAAGCTCCCAGCCAAGTCATGGATAAAAGGGAAAGTCTTTAAAAGAAGCAGTTCGTTTGAAACAGGCATATTGTTAAAAAGACGAATGTTTGTGAATTTCTAGGACCTAAAATATATAATTTGATCCTATTTCTTTTCCAGATCCAAAGGATTCTGGTTTGGACTTCAGAAATCTTCTGAAACACAAGTATGCATTGAGATTGCATCATGCTTTTATTGTTTTATGAAACAATGAGTGTGGACTTCAGTTAGACTCAACTCCAGCCAGGAAAGCATCGATCTATCTTTAGATGATGTGCGATGATGGTTAAGCGAGTTATTGTTGAGCACTTTCAGAATAGTAGTGGTTCATCACATCACTTAGAAATTGTATACTGTTACAGTTTATTTGGGGAAAACGGTCTTGTGGCGAGTGTGGACTTGGGTTATAGGGTTAGACTTAACTCCAGCCATTAAATCAAGTTTTTTTTAGAGATTTTGACTTCACTTTCAAACCTTAGCAAATTTGGTGATACGAAAAGTAGTATGTGTACACTGATTGTATGCTGTTAGTGTGCAGATTAGGTAGCAAGGTACAGGACTGAGAAAAATGGCAATTCGTATCCATCGCTCCTTCTAAAGCAGATTTGATGGGGTGCTTCTCTTATGAGCTTTTGTAAAGTTTCTGTCACTTTGTTTAGGGATCATCGTAAGAGAAGAGGCGATAAGGACGACCCTGATTGGGGAGATCTGAAGCATCGTAAGTTCAACCCTCTTGTTACATTCTAGGTTTGTCTTATATGTGTTATATATGCGCGGTAAATTTGTATAGAACCCATTCATATTTTGTGACTAAGAATCACAAAAGGAGACTTTATCGGTCTTAGGAGTGATGAATGCATAATTATCGTAAGAACCTTGGAGCAATAAATTTCTCAACTCATAACGATCTTATTGTCTTTTGTTCACATCATTTCATATATATTCTATACAAATCATGTTTTCAGTTGTTTAGTAGACTTTGCAAATTGTCTCTTCCTATTTGTCATTAAGGGCGGTGGATTTGAAGTTGCATTGAGGGTTTATGCATTGTATGGTATTAAACTGTGCTGAATGTTGTTACCTGCAGTGGAGAAGGAACAGCCTGAACACCTGCAGAGAAGGCGTCTGTCGGCCATTGATCTTTCTCGTAGCGCCCTCAAACCAGGAGCCCCTAAAGAGAGGGTCAGTTAACTTGTTCAACTCAGGCTACTGTTATTACTGATGTCTATGCAGTCGTATGACAACTGTGCTTCGATCGATTATTGCCAACATATTTTAGTAAATTTTGAGCATTTCAATACCGTTTCTTACTTCATTATATTCTTTGTGCATTATTATAGATGTGCTATAGAAATGACTAGATTAGGTCGTATTGGTTCGAATGCTGCAGCTCTTGGAATGCAATTACCTTCACTTACCCTATCATGCCTGGTTTTTAATATTTTACCACGATCAACTCTGCCATACTTTTCTATTGCCATATTATATCTTGCTGTATGCTGCGTTCTGCCTGGATAGTCAGTCGGAAGTGTTTCCTTGCACAGGAGCCGGATGCCTGGATCGACGAACTGGAAGATCTGACTTGCCAGGAGAAGGAAAGCAAAGTGGAGCTGGCTTGCAAGTTCTCCAAGCCAAGTGCCAAGGTCCGCTGGTACAAGAACAAACTGGAGATCTTCCAAGGACCCAAGTACAACATGAGCAACGAGGAAGGGGTTCTCCGACTGTTTATTAATAGAATTGGTAGGGAGGACGCCGGAAAATATGCCTGCCAGGCAGATATCAAATTCGAAACAGCCTGCTACTTGACTGTTGAAGGTTTGTCCTTTGCTACACATTTGACAACTAGATCACTGTAATGCAATGTAAATCGTCAAAAATTTCTCAGCGCCCACGTCAGGGAGACCAGCTGATTCGCAGGCGCCATTTATTGCGCTGTTGTGCAGTATGTTGATCTCTTGCTAGCACAGATTTATGAAGGCATTTATTATTGGCATTCGTTCCCATTTTTCATAGCGAGACTTTGAGGAACCACTGCCCTATTGTTCCTTAGGGTTTCTTAAACATTTTATACTTCTGTCCCCTAGTTGCTTTGTTTGGTGCTAATTCAAAGAACCTCTCCCATGGTAGTGCTTCCATTCCAGTAATAATCTTATAGACTTCAATCAGATCCCCTCTACTCGACCTCTT
>JAQFXW010005921.1:0-10117 GCA_034693945.1 Dendrobaena attemsi | reverse complement strand
CATTACATTTTGGGAAAGATGAGTTGCGAAATTTTTGGGCACCCCCTTATTGAATTTCTAGATCCGCCGCTGAACATCAGCCATGACTTCATTTATCGTAGAGACCGTCGGTGGGTCTACAGGAATATACACATCGTAATCAAAATCTGTCATGCCGAGAACTGTATGTAAAGCTTCAGCGCATTCACCAGAGGGCTTAAACCAATGGGTTCTCGCAGCCATGCTTCTGAACGTCGTGTTCGCTAGCGGGCTTGTTTTGTAAAGTGTTGACACCAGGAATTGTCGCAACCATAAATGGGTGACAGCAGTCAAGTGTTTGTTTGTAGTTTTGTTTGTTCTGCTGTGAATTTTGTCATATTTTTGATCATGAATGAAGTTTAAAATCCACACTCTTTACAAGGTTTTTACGACACAATTTCCGTGCCGTTTCCCAGGACTGTGAATTACATAATAATCAAACTCAGCAAGGCGATCTAGCCATCGTCCCTTTTTGTCCAATCGGCTCAGGTGTCTTCTGAAGCCATTTCAGAGCCGTGTGATCCGTTCTCAGAATAAGAGTTCGGCTTAATAGGTATTGTCTTAGTAATTTTGTAAAGAAAACCACAAATAAAAGTTCGTTTCTAGTCACACAGTACCTTGGTTCAGCAGGAGTCAGAAGCCTACTTTCGTAAACAATTACTTTTTCCTGTCCCTCAGTCATTTGAGATAACACAGCGCCTATGCCAAAATCGCTTGAGTCAGTGTCAAGAATAAAAGTCCCGTCATCGTTTGGAAAAGCTAGAATGGGTGCTGTCGTTAGGGGAGTTTTCAAGTCATCAAAAGCAAATTGAGAATCGTCGCTCAAAATAGAAGATTTGCCTTTTTGAGTAAGGGCGAAAAGAGGAGCGGCTCGTACCGAGAAGTCAAGTATAAACTTTCTGTAATAAGAACAGAGTCCCAGGAAGGCTCTCACGTCCTTCAATCGTTCAGGCTGTGGCCAATTAATAACATCACGGATTTTAGCAGGGTCCATGGCTAGTCCATTAGGCGTAATAATATGTTCTAGAAAAGAAACAGTGCATCGTAGCAAAGTACATTTTGTCAGTTTAAGCTTAAGATTAGCTTCTCAAAGTCTTTGGAAGACCAGTCTCAGTCGTTCCAGGTGTTGTGTCTCAGTCTGGCTGAAAATAATTATGTTGTCTAGATAAGTAAGACAGATTTCAAAGTTAAGACCAGAAAGAACAATGTCCATTAGTCTCCGAAAAGTGGAGGGGGCTCCGGTTAATCCATATGGCATAGACAGCCACTTGAAAGTCCCAAATCTTGTCAGAAATGAAGTTTTACTAGCATCAACTGGATCCATTTCGATTTGATGGTATCCGCTTCTCATATCGAGGGTCGAAAACCAACCTCCTTTTCCAAGGGCATCCAGACATTCGTCAATTCTGGGCAAAGGATAAGAATCCTTCTTCGTCACTTCATTGAGTTGATGGTAATCAACACAAAATCGCAAAGAACCATCTTTCTTGCGAGCTAGCACAACATTTGCTGCCCACTCACTCTGTGAAGGTGTAATGATTTGATTAGCTATCATTTACTTTAATTGTTTTTCTATGACTTGATTGTAAGCGAGAGGTTGTCGTCTAAGTGTTTGGCGTATATGTCTAGCATCACCCGTGTTTATGCGATGTTTGCAAAATCTCGTTCTGCGCAGATCATCTGAGAGAGAACAAATGTCTATATTCATATAGGAGTGTTCTGAGTTTTGTTTGTATGCCAATTGAAACTCTGTTAGGTATGTCTGTAAGCAGTGTCTCTATCTCTTGTATCCCTCTAACAATATTATGTTTGTATATATTGTCTACTTCTGCTATGTGCCGACCATCATCAACAGAACATTGTTCGTCAGAACAGTTATTGTCTCGTTCAAGAGAACGGTTATTGTCTTGCTCAATGGAGCAGTTACTCGCTTGTGCATGCATAGCGGTATAATATTGTCTCGCTGGTAACTCATCGTCGGCAGCATTATTAGCCCTCGCCGGGAAATCAACATTGGGGATTTGTTTACACTCTCGATCAGCTGATCGGCAATAATTAGTGTCATATTTTGACTCCTGTATAACATTTACATAATCAACGTTCGGATCAATCTGAACCGGATACAAAGCTCCTAATGTCTGATCCTTATTTACACAACCAGCATCGTTATTCAAATTCAAAACTCTTGCATGCGTGTCATTGTCATCATTCAACAACACATGAGCCAAGAGTAAACCGGGCTGAATCTTGCAATACTCTGTCATCCACATCTTAGAAAAAGTAGACAAGTCTGTATGCAAAGCACGAATAGAATTGTCAGTTTGAGTGTTAGGAAGAACAAGAAAATCACGAGCTGCTATGATGCATCTACACCAAGCAGAACCATTTCCTCGAATCAAAGGAATGTGGCGTCGACCAACAAACAATGCACCAGCACCAAAACTCAAGCAACACTTGTGGGCGCGCAACCAATCCATTCCTAGAGTTACACCGTTGATTTGATCAGAAACCAAAGCAGATACGTGCAAGAAGAAAGCATTTCTAATTATCAGTTTCACTCCAATTGTACCAAGAATGTTTATCTGACTACTGTTAGCGGCTAGTATCAAGTGTTTTACAGGGCTCACGTGTAACCCAGAGACAACATCATGATTAATGAGGGAAATTTCAGACCCTGTGTTTATAAGACAAGTTTGCATCTTAACATTGATTGTTGCTCGAATATAGATGGCGTTTTGTGTGGCGCGATTGGGAGTGTAGGGATGGGTAGTACGGTTTGTGGCGGTTTTGTCAGGAGCGGTGGCAGAGCAGGGTGTAGAAGTGGTGGCGGCGGCCGAAGAAGAGTTGTAATTGTTGTTGCGCGGTTGTAGTTGTCTCGACGTAGTATTCGGCAGATCTCGCGACTATGTACCCGTCTGGAACAATAGCTGCAGTTCAGGTGGCCTTGATAACCACGAGATGCGTTGAGTGGCGGTTCATACGGAAAGCTGTTTGAAGGATTGTTGACTTGAGCTCCTCGCGAACATCGGAACTGGGTTTTTTCGGTTCACGAGCGGCGGTCATCTTGGAGGGTAGAGTTTGCATCCCCCGGAAGTGTTGCAGCAATAGGGTTAGACGTACTTCCTAATCGCTTATGATAATAAGAATGTGGATGCGATGACATCAGCCAGACCACCCCTATATGTATGGCCTTGATTGAAATGCACTCAATATGCAACTACAATTTCTTAAGTACCTCAATCGGAAAGAGAAGGGAACCATATGCCTCATTTGCAAATTTCGCTACATTAGGCTGAAAGTAATTCTCTGCCACTTTAAAGTATAAATGTACAAATGCAGTGGCACCGCTTTTTTTAAATAGAAAGAGACATACAGGCCTAGTTACCAACCTTCTCTTTACTTCCCTGTTTAAATATTAGAATAACATTAGCTAATTTCATTTTATCAGGTATTAGTAACAATTAATAGTTCAGAGGGGTGATTATAGTAGCCAGGTTCTTATCAGGAATATCTGGATTAAGACCAGGAGACCCTGAGCATCTTGACATTTTAACTGTTTTACTGAAAGAAAGAATTTCAGCTGGATAAGTAGGAGACATAAAAAGAAGAATTAGGAAAAGGAGAAGGTAGATAGGCCTAATCTGAATAGCAAGAAGTAGTAAAAGTTCTGGGCAATTTCCGCAAAGTTAGTATTTGAGAGTCAAGTCCGTGTCGTTTATAGTTTGACCATTTATTAATAGTGAATCAATACCAGAACCTGGGCGTTGGGAATTAATAATTGTTCTAATGGTTTCCCAAGTCTTCTTTAACCCTAGGGCTACCAAGCTCTTTTGTGACATTGGACCCCAGGGGTGGGGGGTACCACCCTCTGAGATTTCGTGTTTGGCTCTAGATATTATATCTTGCGATACACCTTTGGATTCAGGGTTCATTTCTGAACAAACGGTAATATTTAGTTTTGAAATATTATGAAGCGTCTCGAAGTTATACAGGTTTGAACAAGGGCACCCATAGATTTATATCACTGTATGTGTTTTGCACGCAAAATGTGAGATGCCGCTCGTTTTTGATCTGAATTATGTGTCTGAGCATATGTTTTAGTGTAGTGAGTCCTGATACAATACAATACAATGCAGTACTATACAATACAATACACTATAGTGCTTTCCACACCCAACTCATATGCAGACGAAAAACCTTGCAGTATTGCTCCTGGAGTTTTCTCTTAACTTAACAATATTTTATTGACCATATTTCACAAATCTACTCAACAACATGCCAACGTTACACAGGGAAGCTCAGAAAGGATGAGGACCGACCCATCAGTAGAGAACCCAGCTATAACATTTTACTATGTACAATTGTACATTTGATCATACGCATGCACGACGACTGTCCATTCCATAAATATGTGGAATCTGAAAGAACACACCAGACATTGCAGGATTAAAATTTTCTGCTTCATGTTTTACTGTCTAAAACTCACATCAACACTTTTCAAACATATCATTCAACAATGAACATGTCATGAGATCCATGTTTAGTTAACTATTCATGCATTTAATAAAAGTTGGAATCAGCCAAATTTAACTGAAATTGAGGCATCATGAAATCGGAAATACTGAAATCACTAATACGTACAGTTGATGCAACTACAAGCACCTCGAAAGCTATAGAACGGTCCATCATATACTAAAGTCTATAATCCACGCTGACGCTGAGCCAACGAAACACTAACCAATGATAAGTGCATCGAATGAAGAACTGTAAATTGAAGGCCAACCAGTTTACTGTTATTGACAGCTTGTAGCCTACATGCAACCGACTCTGAGGCAGCAGCAGACGACTTACAAGTACATTGAATGCGACCAGCCAGTCTTAACCTTCCAGTAGACCCAGTTGAAGGACGTGTCATCTAGGCCTAGGGTTCAGCCTGATTGTGTGTGGCTGGGTCTAGGCGTGCAAGCATTATTACATCCGTACATAAAGCTGGCAAAACGTTCACTTATGGTTTGCCTCTACAGGCTAGCACGAGCATAAACTGGAGTCTGCAAGACCATAAAAGTTTCAGTTGACTAATATGTAACACAAACAAATCAACCTAAAATACCATTCAGAACAAATTAATCAACCTGAAATGCAATCACCTTGCATTACTAATTGACTTGAAATAATTTATTAGCTTGTACCAACTGATGACACCAAAAGTCAAACAGCAGAAAGTTGCACTTGTAGTGCAATAGTGAAAAAATGTTTTGCAAATACCAATAAGATTCTTCCGTATTGCCAAACAAATACATTGACATTACTAATACAAATATTATTCAAGATTTAAAAAAGATCAAAAATACAATTATCACTATTTTTATAGGTAAGCTTCTTAGCATCAAATAGGGGCAAGCAGTAGAAAGCAGTAATATACCAACTATACAGAGACAACAGCAATGGAGGATGAAGGTGTATTATTATAGCCCAAAATGTAACAGCAATGTAACAAACCCCAAACGATATCATTGATGAGACTTTAACTTTCAGAATTAACTTTAAACTACAATCATCAGGCACGAAACAGAGACCAGTGACATTAGAATTTCACAAACATTTTGATGTGAACAGAGCGTGGTCGACATCATTAAAGTCGGGCGTAAACCCCAGAACGTAGACATTCGCTGCGCTTGACAGAATAGCTGCAATCTCCTGGATAAACAGTGTTGCAGCATTTGTTCAAGAAGAAGTAGAGGGGGCAGATTTGTCCATCCTTTAAAACAAGAGTAAGCTCGGCACCTGATCTCTGGCCTAAATAAAATCATATCAAATTACATGTATGATTATAATGTTTAAAGAATAGCAATATGCTACCATCTTACAAAGCAAAAGATTGGTTTTATTGCGTGGCGTGTTATACTTCCTGAGATAATATTTACAAATCATTCAGGAACATTAGAGTCAATGATACTTATCACAAAACAGTAGCATAACATGATCATAAAGTTCTGAGTTGCTTCATCAAGCAACATAATCCATGTAGTTCTCCATATAAGCAGAGAAAATTCTATAGAGTCGCCCCATAATAAATTCACATAGCAATAGAGAGCAAACTGTCTTAACTGAATTTGTAAAATCATGTTGAATGTGCTACGGCATAATCCAAATCAAATTATTATTATATAACCATATGGAAATAATTAACTTTGTCAGTATACAGAATTGTTTTCCCTATTACTAATAGATAAGATGAGCTCCACAAAACTCCATCATTGTGTGTACTCTGACAATGCCAGTCCCAAGTCTAGATAAAAGAGGAGGGAAATGCTTAATGATTTTTGTTGCAGCAGTGTCATTAAACTGAAACTACTACTACTACTACTACTACTACTACAAAAGTTGAAGTCACAAAAGACCTGCAATACAGGGTATCATAGTCTAATATGAAATACCTGTTGGCAGGCAGTATCAACATCTGTTCCTGCTCCAACAGTGATACACCGCACTCGCCCCTTGAATTCGTCTGTCAGTTTCTGAGGAATCTTAGTTGCGTAAGCATTGCAATAGCCTAGAAACAAATGCAACTATGCAGCGTATACCTCTGGTAATGTTTTTACATGCAAAGCCACATCATTAAATACAATATACCACAAATCTATGACTCTAGATACATAAATAATTATTACATATATATACCACATTAAGTCAAGTAACTTGCCTGCCACGTGATGATAATTAATAAACTCATGCACCTGATATCATCAACTAACTAGCAACCTCCAAAGCAAATCTAAGTTAATGAAATCCATTGCACATTCTAAGATATCAGATTTGAGTCGCTCCAGATTTATGAGAAAACCAGTTTTACCGTTTCAAAGTCCAGCCGCTGCCCAAATTCGTGAACTTCTCGTGGCTTTCCATGATCTGCATCTTGGGTGTTTCGAGGTGTGCTTTGATTTCACCCGCATTTAGAATTGGCATCATGTTGCAGTGATGGTAGCCTATTGTTGTTATCGTGTCAGGTTCCGTGTCGTCATTCCCGAATATCTGATCTGTGGTGAGGACAAGTTTTTCATATTCTGCCTTCAATACCATTTCGAATTTAAACCCCCTCTTCCACTCGAGCTCACTGAGCAATAGCCTGACGGTATTTAATTTCATACCCGTGAGAAACATTAGCACGTCCAACTCGAGGCAGTATCCCACCGATAGTACTGCGCTGTAGTCCCTCACAGGGCCTGCGTGCTTCCACAGTACAGAGCCCCTCCATAGAACCAAGCCCCAGGGCAGCGTCCCGCCTCTTATCGGCCATGTTAGTCACTTTCACATAAAATGCTCGAGGTTTCAGCTATCAAAAAGATAGTTGAAGAGTCTTTACAAGTTAATAAAAGCATTCGATGCAGATACGCTTGGAGCGACATCGTCGAAGCTTGGAGTGAATCCAACGACATAAACATATTTCGCACAGCCCATCAGGTCGGTAGCTGCCATATGAACTGTGCAGTTTCCGCTGTGCCTTCAGAGCTTGCTGGAACGAGAACGTCCAATTTGTGGATCAGTAGAAGACTAGGAGCGCTGTCTTTCGCCTACAAAATTTATATACAATTCCTAATTATATTCTAAATGTACAGCAGAACTTAAACAGTATATTACCATACTACAAAGCAGCTGATCGTCTTATTGTGTGGCACTGTTTGGAGACAGTGTATACACCGCATTCATGATCATAAAAGTCATATAAACTTATCTCCGGCATTTAGCATAACTTGATTATAAAGTTGTGATAGCCAGTGTTTTCACTACAGTGGTTGATGCATATATCTCCATTTCTCTATAATTATATCTCCATCTCTCTATAATTATACGCTGCCATTAGCTGGACTATTCTGAGGCACCATAATTATAAATTGACATAACAACATAGAAAACCTATATAACTGTATATCCACGATTGATTTATAAAAATCATGTACATCACCCTAGTGAAAATTATACCGATATCAAAAATTACTTAGCGACTTTTAGATAATCTAACTAAATGGATTCTTTTCCAATATTATATCAAAAAACAGATTTGATATACTCCAGATTTTCGAAGTAAAACTTTCATGCCTATGCGATTGGTTCAAGGATTAGGGTATGTGCCGTGTATAAAAATATTTGGCTGAATTAAAATAGTATCTGAGAGACTCAACGTATACATCCGCCAGTCCTACCCCGGATATGACAGCTATGCCGGTAGGCGTACAGAATTAATAAATGGCGATAAACTGGAAGAATGCCAACAAAATGTTTTTTCTGCAGCGTTTCTCACCATCTCCGGGCGAACTCCTTCAAATGTAGGTCTAGATATACTAATCTAACAGGAATTAATAACTGGAATAAAGATGGGACACACAATTCTTAAATCAACAATTAATATGCCTATCTACATCGACAGGACAGACGACCATCGTTGGCAGGCAGTATCAACGTCTGTGCCAGCTCCAACAGTGATACACTGCACTCGCCCCTTGAACGTGTCTTTCAGTTTCTGAGGTATATTGGTTGCGTAGGCATTGCAATGCAACTATGCAGCGATTGCAGCCTATAGCTCTGGTAATGTTTTTACATGCAAAGCCACATCATTTAATACAATATACCACAAATTTATGACTCTAGGTACATAAATAATTATTGCATATACATACCACATTAAGTCAAGTAACTTGCCTGCCATGTGATGATAAATTAATAAACTCATGCTACTGCTATCATCAACAAATTAGCAACTTCCAAGGCAAATCTATTTTAATGAAATCCATTGCACATTCTAAGATATCAATCAGATTTGAGTCGCTCCAGATTTAAGAGAAAAACAGTATTGCCTCAGAGACTATTGGAAGAATAATGAATGTAATGTAATCATCAATAATTGCATGTTTTCACCCACTATTACCATACAAAAGTAACAGAACATAATCAAGACTCATAATTCACAGATGACTTTTGGCTGAAGACCGGTACTAGGTAGATCATCAGAGAAACCAGAAAATCTAATGATCAGACTGACCAGTGAATATGGGTACAAAATTGAAGATTAGTCCTAAGTTTAAACCTGAATGGTCATCAAATGACGAAACAAAACCCCAAGTAAAACTGAAGTGTGTTAAGCATTTAATAACTTACTGATATCCCGTTCAACTAGAGTTCCTGAGGTTGCCTTTGTATTGGTGGATGGCACTCCCAATCTCACCTTCTCCACATTCTTAAAGTAATATACGACAGCATCGGTAGCAGTCTATAAACAATGAATACAATGCATGAATTGTTGAATTTATTTATCAAATAATTCCCACAGTGATAATGGTGATGTACAGTGTGTGCTAACAATGTAGCCCCATATTGTTCTTGCTAATATTTTTCCCAAATGTAGGAATTGTCAACTCAGGCTTTACAGACTGAGAGGTCATTCATTTTGACGTAAAATAGCCAAGATATAAAACAAAACACATGTCATTGCACATTTCCAAATTATGAGTTTATAGAGAACTAGCTCGGGTACCCGGAATTGCCCGGGAGGGAAAGGTTTTTGGCCCTGGTGGACACCATGGTAGCGGTGATGATGGGGATCTCGAACTCCTCTACTGGGTGTCCCTTGCCCACACCGACACAGTAGTGAAGGAGCCGGCGTTTCCCGGGAATAAGACACAATGACACAGGAGTCGGTGAACCTGCAAATAAAATCCGATATAAAATAACTGAAATGGGTTAGTTTGTTGTCTTCGTAAAGAAACAAATTACTTAGTTTGTTCCCTTTGATTTCCTTTTAAAGGGGTAGATATTTCCATTTGAGAAGAAACAAATTGCTTAGTTTGTTAGAATAGCTGTAATCTTCTGAATAAACAGTGTTGCAGCATTTGTTCAAGAAGAAGTAGAGGGGGCAGATTTGTCGATCCTTTAAAACAAGAGTAAGCTCGGCGCCTGAATATGCTACCATCTTACAAAGGAAAAGATTGGTTTTATTGCGTGGCGTATCATACTTCCGGAGATACTACTTACAAATCATTCAGGAACATTAGAGTCAATGATACTTATCACAAAACAGTAGCATAACATGATCATAAAGTTCTGA